>JAAAKL020005453.1:0-19291 GCA_010016065.2 Carybdea cf. marsupialis auct. non (Linnaeus, 1758)
GAAACTGAAAAAGTTAAAGGCAAGGACATATGAAAGTGACAAGTTATCTCTTGAAATTTTTAAGGCATGCAGTGCATTCGTTGCATTCACTGACGGCACGTCCCTGAAACACATTGACTGTATATTTCATGAAATACATAGATTTTTACTCATTTTAAGAAAGCCGATTGATCATAGCCGACACGTCTCTACCGAGGTCCTCTTTACGATGAATCTCCTCTGATATGCGAGTGCTCTAGGAGGAAATTCCAACAGATGATGCATATTTGTAAAACAAAACAATTCACAATAGGCGATAGGTGAGGAGAAGGATACAAAAGAGTGCAGACTTGGACTAAACAAGGCTTAAAGACGGAAAGAAATACAACTTTGACTTTAAGGGTACTTGATAACGTACTTTTATGAATACTTGTGTATTGCTATGATATACGGAATGTGATTTGTTATTTCCGGATGATTATCAAAATAAACCAACGATTTGAGAACAGCAAGAGTATAACAATTAATTAAACCAAAAAATTTGATTAACTTTGATTGATATGAAACTTTTCCGATCTAAAAACGTCAAGCCAGCCCACAACTTTCACAGCTATAATAGCTATGACTCCTATTTGAACATCTACCCCCTTTACCACTCACCGCCTCAATAAATATTGACAGAGAGAAAATCTTAACGTAAAAACCTTTTGTTAAAACTTTGATAGCTGTAAGAAGTGAAGTAAACAAAAACATCGGCCCGTCGTATGCAAGATTCTTGATGCGGAAAGGACGTGGATCAGTGATCTTCAAGGAGGAAAATAAAAAGGATCCAAAGTATGATATATTAGTCTTTCAGCTTGGGCTTTTCGAAGACGAAATGCTGAAAGTTGTTGAACTCTAACATCGATGCACCCATCATTACTGGCCATGTCTCAGATGTTGGCAAAGCTTGTCATTGACGCATGCCATTGTCGAATGACACACTTAGGCTTAAGATCTACTTTGATAGAACTGAGATCTAGATTGTGAGAAATTTTAAGACTGACAGTATATGAAGAATGGAAGGAATAGTTTACACAGATGTTCGGTGCACCATATTTCCCAGCTCCAATACGGGGTCAATACTCAAACCATCATCAGTAGAAAACTACTTTACTGGTCCGTTATCCTCTACAGCATTAATGAAGTGGCTAAGCCCCTCCGAAACAGTTGGAGAGGTTTTTAGTGAGTTTGTTGAAACTATGAAGTGTAATTTTTTAGTCTTCTATAACTCTTCTTTTTATTCTGCTACTGGCACTCTACTACCAACACTTGGCTCCAACACAGTTCCTGGACTCCTGCTGCTGCAAGTCTCTCCCTAGCTGCTGAAAATTATTTTAATTTATTTTGTTTTGCAATTTTTATTTGGGGGTTTTCTTGCTAGTTCCCAGGCTTCTGCTGCTAAAAAAGTCTCGCTATTCGGAGGGGAAGAGGGACGTCACGATTTTGAAGATGTTTGAATAATCAAAAATATACTCAATTTTCATGTCGTCCTATTTGTAAGAACGTCAATGGCCAAAAATGTAGGTGTCATCCTTTCACGACACCAAGATATCAGCCCTCAAAGTTTTGAATCTCCCTAGCAAAACCCTGTTATTTGATGTTGGATCCTAACGTAACAATACCAAGGAATATGAACAGAGGTTTGACCAGAAAATTTTGAGATTTAAATCCCTCTAGTATAAACACCATATACAATACAAGTCTGGCACTTTGGGCAACGGCCTATTCCAGGGTTGTCTGTAGATATCGGCAGTCAAATTGTACTGTTTCCAAAACTGTTGATCTGTGACGTCGTCACTTTCCCTCCTCATCTGCACGCATGAATCATCTCTTTCAACCACACGCGTGTCTTGTCAGCTGTTCCTTGCAGTTCCTAGATTATCTTCCTGCTCTTTATCGTTGTGAAGCAGAATCTATGCCGGAAAGAATTACCGTGCTTCCTTTCAACAAATCCTCTCACTCCAACTGCCAGATGCTAATAATCGAGCCTCGACCCCTGCTCTATGCATTCTTCTATCAGCTCTCTGTACCTTAGTTCCTCCCGTTCCTATGCGCTGGAAATGTTCTCTCTCCAGGGAAGAGTCAGCTCCAATAAGATCGCTTCTTTTGTCCTTTCGTTCCACACTACAACATATGGCCTCTGAACTGCCACTATTGATGAGGACACCAGTATTTCACAGATGTCAGCACTGATGTTACGTTCTATTTATTCTCAGTTAGATATAAATTTTGTATTTTGTCTTCACTGTCAACTTGGCTGATTTTAGAAGTAAGAGACGTCACCACATCATCGACGGTCTGGTTATACCGCAAAATGTTCTGATCCAACGCCAGTCTACAGTTGCATGATGTAAGCCTAAATGTCCCCTTGTTACCTCATCTACACTTGTCGCATCAACAAGCTTCCTTGCTGCACTCCAACTTTGCACTCTTACTTTCTATAAACAAGTCTTTAGCGTAAGTGAAAAAATCCTTTACAATACATTTCTGGCACTTGTCATGTGCTCGCTTCCGCCCTAAACTTTTCTCTCTCAGTACATCCTCGCGTAGGTTTTTAGTTGACATTCTCATACAGTCTCTTTAACAACCCTTTCTCATTATCTTTTGCCAGCAACCATTTTCTTATGAGACCTTTCATCTTTCTCAATCGTTACACCTTTCACTCTGTCCTTGACATTTGATTTGTTTCATTTACCTCTTATGACTGGTCTGATGGCAACTGCTTTTCCAAAGCAACGCATTCCTTTCCTTACTACTAAACCATCTCCGCAATCATGTTCAACTTATTCTTCGGGCTGCCCTTCTGGCGATTTACGATCTTGGCAACTCCTTTGTCAAGGTCCTTATATATGGCTGATTCTTTTCATTATATAACCTTATCTTCGCAGCGTTAGGATTATCCTCACTGTGGTAGGCCTCCTTATAGATATGTATCTGACTGCCTGAGGACATGCACTACCGAGAAACATTTTTCTTGCATTCTTGCTTATGATGCAATTTTAAGCCTCTCTTTGTAGTGAAAACCTTTCCATAGCAAAATATATTCCTTTGTTCATTACAGTTGTCCATTAACATTTGGTAGTCTATTTCCATGTTTTCCAATATATTCGATTTTATTCTCCCTTCGATTCCGCAGATTATAAGGGCATACTTTTTTACTTCACGTATGCATGTGTTAACCTTCGGACATGTTGTAGCACTCGTGCACACCTTGATTTGGTCAAGAACTATCGGGTGCGGACACTTTGCTAATTATTAGGGGAAGGGGGGCTACCTCAACATAACTTATTACACCATGATCTATGACGTCATATACTATGCTGTAAAAAGCAATGAAACAAATATCTACGAAATCACATTTGGAAGAAAATAACAAACTGAATGCCTACTCACACTAGATATTACTAGAGTGAGACTGGGATTGATGCACAATGGCTATTTGAAGTGAAGAAGAAGTACATAAATTGACATAGAGACAAAACTACATGGTGTTGCTTTTACATCAGTTGTGTTTTACTGCTTATTTAAAGAAGTCCATTACATTGGCTTTATCTTTTGCAATTGTAGAATCAAGTTCATTTTCAATAGAACCCGTAAAGGTCGCATTTTTTGACAGGGGTTTAGATGCAAGTAGATCTTTATGGAGTTAAAGATAAGGAATTCCACTAAACAAGGGATGACTGGTTTCAAGAAGCATTAAAGCGGTCTAGTTTATACACCTGAAAATCCACCGACAGATAATTTTTTTAGTTATAGTTCCCTCTCCATGGAAATGACTGGCGTTGGAATCTGACTACGTTCGTGGCCCTACCTTCTTCTTTTGCTCCAAAAAACGAAGCGTATTTGTCTCCATCTTTCAGCGTATGAAGTGAGTTGTTGAAGGAGCTATGTCTAAATGTTGGGGGTTTGGGGTTCTTTCATGACTTTCATGAAAGATAACACTAGTGCTACCTCTTGGCAACCATTTTCCCTAAAAACGACTAGCACTTGTTCATTTCAGAGGCAGTCAGTTAACAGTACAAGTGCCGGGAGGGCAGGCTGGGCTTTTTTCCCAGCAAAATGTCTTGTTTAATAACTTTCTTTACTCAGCAAAGGTGTGACTTTTCCTCACCTTTATTCCAGTTAAGGTGAGTGAGTTCCTTTTACCCTATTAAAACCTTTCTCGAGAAGAGTCTGTTTGATAGTGAGGAGATTCTGCTCAGAAGATAAATTTCTTCTTTATTACAGAATCAAAGAAGAAAAGGTACTTCCCACTAAGGAATTTGTGGTTTCCTTTGTCATTGTATTCTGGAAACCTCACTGACACCAGAGTAAAATTTCTGGTCACCTCTCGTAATGGATAATGGGTTTGACATTGCACATCTTTTGAATTGAAATGTCACAATTTTATTACTAGAAAATGTCTAAATTGTTAGGATTTGGCTATCAGAGACAAAATCAGATCTTATTACATACTACTGATTTGTGAAGCCCTCATTGCTATTTTTAAATCTTTAATTACACGCTACTTGCTTTATCGCATGTGTCATACCAGCGAACGCCCATGCATAAGGCGAAAAGCTTCTTGACATATCGACAAAGATATGGCCGCCGTTCTCGTTCATATTCTTTGGGTAAAGTAGCTGTGAGAAATAAATATGAATTTTTTATTACCCTACCGTTGGGGGGATCACATCCATGCAATTTTTTAACGGCTGTTCACCCCATTAGGTAGATCTTAACATGGATCTGATGGGAAAGCGGTTGCGGTTGTAAACCCATGTTCACATTCAAGTCTGATAAAAAAAATTCGGTTCGGGAAATGCTTTCTGATCTTGGTTACTGTAGAAAGGGGCAAGCACGAAGCTTGAGATCAAAATAGGGGGAGGGGGGCACTTGTGAAAGCTGATTACAATAGCATAACACATCGCCAGGTGTTGCACATTGCTGCTCATCACTGCCAATGTGTTGCTCATTGCTGCGCATGGGCTGTGCATTGCTGCGCATGGGTTGTGCATTGCTGCGCATGGGCTGTGCATTGCTGCGCATGGGCTGTGCATTGCTGCGCATGGGCTGTGCATTGCTGCGCATGGGCTGTGCCTTGCTGCGAGCAAAATAGGTATAATAGGGATCGAGGAGAAAAGGAGATGGAGAATACAATCTTCATGTATATACTGTTGCTCTTTTCTTATTTCCTTTCCTACTCTTTCGCTTCTTATCATATCTACAACGTTTTCAACACGCGATAGACTATTTCACATCTATCAGCAATCTGCAGGATATGACCAGCTACTACATAACACTACTGCTTTGACTGATTAATATCTGATACAACTGAAGGGATTAAGGGACGTTCTCACGAGGGTGTAATGGCTGAAAACGTTTTTCTAAGAGAAACATTCTTTTGTGTATTGCATATCTAATAGCCTCATCATGGTTACGATCTTCATCATACTCCAGTTGTTCTGCTGTTGCCGTTGCCTACTCATGGACTGGATCTTGTTCTATGGTTTGCCATCTTTTACGCTTTGATGTGCATCAACAAAATACAACTTTGTTTTCTATATATAGAATACACTGTCTTGCCCATATATGTCAATCCATTTGTTATACCACCTTTTATGGTATCACCCTTGTTGAGACAGCGGAGGGTGAAACTAATAAACAGTAGCCCTAAACTAACATAAACTCTTTACAGTCCCCTTAGTTGCTGTAAACCGATAAAAAAGTACAGTCCTCTTCAATAATACCTATTACTCATCTCATATGTATGAAATCAATAAGGATAACATAACTGATTGTAATTTGTTACTTTTGTTTCTTATCAGGTATATCGTCCGCGCAGTTCTCTTTTACGAATACCTGCTACTCGTCTAATATTTTGACCTCCATCTTGCTAAATCATCAGTTGTACTTTGTTTCTTAGCAGGTGTAACGTCCGTGCAGTCACAACAATAGCCGCGTCATCACTCCAAACCTCCATCTATCTTAACATACAACATCCATCTTAACCTCCAAGTTTTACATGCCACGTCATCCTCCAGATCTTTTAACTACCGTCTATATCATATGCTATCTACAGTAACCTCTAAAGATCAACTGATGCAGTGCTTTACGGTTATGGTCTCCAGGTTTTGTACCATAATTCCCTGATGCAGTAAAAAGAAAAACTTCTCTACTCACGTTCTTTTCTTTCCATTTATCTCGTGCGCGGCAATAGTTTTCTCTCGATGTAGTAAAAGCTAGACGGGGGGAGGCTGAATCTGATCTCATGAAATGAGCACCCCGTTATGAAGAATAACAATTAATGATTAATGAAGCATAGGTCGATTATGGAAGTTGGTATTCCAGAGTCCAGACGATAGTAACAAAGACTTTATGTGTGATCATAAAGAAAGCTAGTAGACCTATCCAACATTGCTCAATGAGCTGAGATTGTGGCTCAATAACAGTTCAACATATAGGAAAGAGCATCCACGAGAGACTCTCTAGGATATATTAATCAACTATCGTCTTCATTCTTTAAAGAACTTCCCGAAAGGCTGTTATATTGGCGTATGTAACAATTTACAATCGTCGAGAAATGGACAAGGAATATGATTTTCGCTTTGCCCAACACGAAGATTTAATTGAGTTGAGGAAATTGTCCGAAGGGATTTATGATGGGTGGGACTATTTTTGTGGCATTTTCTACGAATTGTTACATTTCCCATCGTGGTATATTTTTGTAGCAGGTTGTAGGAACAACAGCAAGTTAGCTGCAGCCTCTGCAATCCATCTCACTGATGGAGGGAGGACTGTCAATTTTCGATTTGCACGGGTTCATATTGAACATCGTCATCGTCGATTAATCAAGCTTTTAAACAAGTGGGGACTTGATCAAGTCAAGAATAATCGAGAGTACCGGGCCATAAGGAGACGAGGAGTATATCCATGTGAAATATTGAGAAAAAGTACAAGAATGTTTGCGGATCGAAGGGCAATAACTGGCATTGATTTCAACCGCTACCAAATCAATCTCAAAATGGCACGAGACAATGTCAAATTAGCACATGGAGCTAAAGATGAGGTAGTTGTTGCTGATCTAACAGAGTTTCTTCGTCTTGCTTCAGTTTCAAGTGAAATTGCAAATCTCTTTCCTTACAATGTTTTATGTTTAGATGGTGACACTTACACACTTAATGAAATGGGAGAGAATGACGTCGCATTTTTGCAGCAACTTGACACTTGTTTCCTAGTAAGCGGTAACTTCCTAATAAAAGAGATGAAGATAAATGATGAAAAAAAGGATCAAAGAATGGACATGGAAGAATTTCATCGAAGACAAGAAGCAGAAAAACTGCATGATGAAGATGCTCTTGAAGATAATGATTGTCCTGCACTAGTTACAGCCATTCACTGGCAAAGACCCATGCCGTTTAATTGTGGTCTACGTGGAATACAAGTATTTACCTCAGGGCAGAATGCAGAGCTTCTAGAATGCCACGCACATCACGTCCTTCATTTGGCTACCAGGATATTTAGCGATGATGAACTTATCATTATAACTGTTGGTCATTTGAGAAATAATGTGAGATGTGAGATGCCATTTTCTAAGATTCTTGACGAAGGATGTAATTTCTTAGGTACGGTGTTTTATCTCTGTGTGGAGACATCTGTTATTGAAGAAGAGTAATCATCCGAGTTGCAAATAGAAACACGTGTTTTTCCATTGGCAATTTTTGCACACAGTTTGCCTACTGACTGCAGGACAATGTTATTGGAAACAAAAATCTTTTAAGCAAAATGATGTATACACATAAACTGATTATGAGGTGGGCCAGATAATATATCATGAGTTCACCAAAGTTGTGACATAATGAACACCCTAAGCAAACAAGAAGACTTGGTTATTAGTCCCCCCCCCCCCTACTTTCACTAGTTTCTATGAAGACAACCTATCATTAGAAGGTAGAAACTCACTCTTTAAAATTCAGATAAAGGAATTTTAATTTAACATTTTTAATCTCTCCTAGAAAATAGATATCACTGTAACAGTTTACATCTCATGCTGCTTTTAAACAAAAGGAATATAAATTCTTACCTCTTTTTGGAACTTTGACAATATTTGGTATCAGACCAAAGTAGGTGTTTATTTGTGTTCTCTTGGTCTATATATTTTTTAAAGATTTGTTTCTATATATACAAAACTTGACTAATATACTCTTAACGTAAATCATGTGAAAGCCTACTACTAACAACTAAGACATAGGAAATCAACAAAATCTAAATTAATCATTTTATCATCAAATTAATAGTCTTTTTAAGAACCTAAATTCTAAACTGATAATGTAACACTTTACTGTCACTTTGTTTTCTTAAGATTATGAGAATCAAATAAAAAAATGTCACAACTACCAGAGATCTAGCTTGCAATTCACACTTTTCTGATGCATAGCAAAGTTCCACATAAACACATTATGACGTCATAAACGGTAACGCATTGCTTGACCGGGCAAACACTGCGCCAATGTTTACGATTTTGCAGTGCTTTCAGAGGGCGGCTTTACTATTTTGTCTAAGTTTCCGAGTGTCTTTTTAACCGAGGAGGATATTCCAGGAGCAAATTTACCATATAGATATGTAGAGGAGAATCAAGTGACACAATTGCAAACCTTTTTGCAATGCAAGGATGTAAAGTCAAATGGCTCCAAACCCGAACTGGTACGAAGGTATGTTGTCAGACTGAGTTTAAGTATTGCCGGCACAGTATTCTACACACATTCTATATGCATCAATCGATAGGTTTTGATAAGTAGACTAAAAATATGAATTAACATTTAAAGAACTATACAATTTTCAACGAATTATCTAGGGACACTACCCGCCACCAGCAAACATCAACACCAGAAACTGATGCGATTTAACGGCGAAAACACAAATTGTAAACATTGACTCAAGGCGTCCATACGTCAAGCCTGGAAGCTGTTCCTATTGATCGTATTGAAATTTTGTGTAGCTTTTTTGGGGGAAGGGACAGCGCTAAAAAGTTTGGCGGGGGTAAGATCGTCTAAAAATCTTTCGCCCACTATGGTTGAGCGAAGAAGAACGTTTTCGGTTTCTGGGGCGCCTGAGACAGCACTTTCGGAGTGATGATCATCATATCAATAAACATCAGGTCAATAGAACATGAACAATTGAAATCGATAGAATATCTATCTACTGCCCTTGTTTTACACTTGCAGCATTGTGAAGATTCAAAGCATCAGCTAACTCTTTGTATCGGGGCTGAAATTGCCTAGAAATTCAATCTTGAGGGTAACATTTTTAAACGAATGCTTCTATCCGTGTTGTAAGCAAAATTGATTGTTCGGCAGTAACTGTGGTAGCTGGGGTCACCAAAAGTAGTGAACAGATCTTTGTGATATTGGAAATTATTGATCATTGCTGTTATAGCCCCCTTAATAGGAGCTACAAATAATTCGAAGCAAAGTGACTCTTCACCCTTGGAAATAGCTCAAAGGATCGCATTCCATCATCAAATGACAATATAAACCTTCGTCGAACAATACAAAGTTAAGAGTGCTATCAACCAATTTTCTCTCCTTTAAATTAAGTAGGATCGTGAAGCAATGAAAAGCCTGGTTGTGTGATACCAAACAGTGTTCACAGTAAAAGAGTCCTACCCACTTACTCTAGTTTACATTAAGCATGCTTTATGTTTACATTGTGAGCACACTCAACATTTCCGAGCAAAAATGCAGTTAAGGGCCCGTTTACATAATGTCGTCTTTAAAGCTTGCCCCATTCGTCGTTGTACTGGCGAGAAGATTATGCAACAAGATTCATAAGGAAAAACGCCATAATGAAAAAACCTTACTTAGTTACGTAAAAGCGGATTATTCGCAATTGAAAGCCTTTCTGTACACGTTTATAGTTGTAAAGGGATCCAGTAGCTTGAGATTGGGAATTAAATGCACAACAGTGATGAGTAAATGTTTCCCCTTCCCCCTATTTTAGTTATACAACAGCGCAGAATCTTGATATTTGCGTGGTTGATATTTGCCGGCGGTGCGTAGTACACCTATTTACTCCTCGTATATTGCATATGCTTCAGATGTTTATTAATACTCCTAATAAACTTATGAAGAGCTATCGATTGATGTATTCATTAGTGCTGTCCTGGTAATACGTTAACTTCGACAACCAACGCTTGCACTTCTTACGTTGGGTTTTTGACTTTGCCACCAACGTAGCGTCCTTTATATGTAAGTCGTTGCTATAATGAGAGTCACAACTATAGGTCCCGTTACATCAATATTCGTAAACTGTGACCATCAAACCAAGTTGAAAAGTGCGAATTTTGAGGAGCAACAAGTGCACAACCTGCAAACTTGCAGCCAGATCTTGAATGTTTACCCGGTCCTCATGGCAAGGCTTGACGTCACAAATTATATTTAGCAACGGAGACTTGTAAAGAACCCGCGTATAAAAGTCAGTTCTTGTACTTATTTGGGGTCTTGACAACTTTGCCTGAGCAGCTTGCCATATTTGACTGTTCTATGGGCACTGCTGGCTCAGGTGTGACATCAGCTTTATCACAAGCATGATTAGTGACAGTTTTAGGTCTTACTTCATTGCTAGGGAACTTGGTAGATCAGTAAATCTCATATTAGCTGGACAATCTGGTGGAACAGTTCTATTGTCTTGAATAAATTATTCGTGCTGCAGAATTTGAGAATACCAAAAATAATAGGCTTCATAGTATCTGAAAGCTTTTTCGACAACTCTCGTCAGAGATACACGTTGTTCTAAGTTAAAATGTGCAAAAGCCTGGCTCTATAATGACTTCTGGTAAGAAGAGAACAAAGAATTCCGCATACAAACGATGGCAATGCCATGAAGCAATAGGAATGCATTGAGAAAATAACGAGCACGATGAGATTACTGTAAATTCGTGTTGAGCACAAATTCCTTTTGCCTCCAGTGCAGGAGAACGCCTATTGCTAGAGACTGCTGCTAAAATATTAAGGTGAAAAGCTGAGCGAGCCTTTTATATTATACAGACACAGTGGTTATTGTATGTTGCAGCTCAAGCTGGGTTAAACAACCGATGTTCACCTAGTGAGGACCTGTATTGTTCTATTATCTTCTACTGTTTCTTGAATTTGTTTTCTGTTTCTGTCGAGGGTCCCCTGTTATAGGGAAGTTTTACAGACATGAATGAAGGTTCACTTTGCCAGTTACAAGGGCAGGCATTAAAGGGTCTTAATGATTTTGTGGGTGTGCTTTTGCACGTACTGCCTGTCCAATTGATAACTCAGGGAGAGATTTTTGCACCTCTATCTTTAGAGAGTTTAATTCTCTGTTCTTGTTGTCGTAGCAAAACTCGCACGACCTCTAGTACCCTCAGGCGTTGGAAGGGTAGTACATGTCCGTCAGGACATTTATAACTGAACTGGACTTCTTCTCATCCTCTTTGTGGGTGTATTTTGCTGAGAAAGCAACAACAACCATAATGGTTGGTTTTCCATACTGGACTTCATTAATAAACCTTTGATCACCGTCACAGCAGCTTCTGCTTGTCCATCAGACTGATGGTGATGTGGTGATGAAGTAGTATAAAAAGTACCATAATTGTTGATATACTGTGTAAACTCCTTTGAGATATAATTGTCACCACTGCTCATAATCGATAATGATGGGATGCCATGGGTGGCAAAGATCCTCTCAAAAGATTTCATTGTGATCCATGTATTTAGGTATTTTAGTCTCTGGACTTCAAAGTAATAACTTTAATGATCAACAGCAAGGATTTAATTGTGACCTTCATGCTCCATTACATTACTGGACACAGTCTTATCTGGATGCTCTGCAATAGGATACGACATCATTGGTTGGCTCTGATCTTAGTTTGTTAGCACATTGATTTTTATTTACTTTGGTTTTTGGTGGCAAGCTCGATTTCGAGTGTAGCCTATTGCTCAGCCAGAGTGAGCAATGTCCTGGGGAGAGAGCACTTTTACAGGGGTGGTCACCCATTGCCTTTCCCAACCAATAGTATTTATATCGGATTAGGCTGGAGTCAAATCCTCAACCTCTGGCATGTGAGTCCGATTCCTTAACCACTAGACCATTAGGCGACTCACAATGGTTACAAGAACTAGATTATTGACAAGCCTCTAATTGTTTTTACATTTGAGGCCAATAACTGACATCTCTGGCAAAATTCTGAGCCGCTTCAATGCCTTGGTGGACGTCATGTCATTTCTCAATCATTTCTACACGCATGGTTTGGGGTGCAATCACACGTGAACCCTTAAATAACAGTCTCTTATTGACTGACAGTTTATCTCAATATGACCATATTTTTAACTTGGAGGTAAGCTCCTCTACAGTTTGAATTGGAAAACCGTTTTGAAATATGTTCTTGATAGTTAAGGTATACATGTAACGTGGTAGGGTATAACTGTTACCATGTCATTAGTACAGGGTGTTGATACATTCAATATACCCAGATTTTCCAGATAGACAGTTTGTCTCTAGCTCCTTCTATAGTGGGACTGGAACCTGACGTGAATGGTTTTTACTGCTTTTGCCACTGGATCAATTTTAATCCTTTTTCATTTTAATTGAAAGGTTAACAATATTTCTAAGTCCAGAAAATCTTTAATATCATCTTTAAAATCAATAGTCACTTGTTCTTTAGTCAACTTTCTACTTGCTATATCACAAAGCACAACTCGCTGGTCATCACCTTTTAGTTCAAGGCATTCACAAGTGTTGCTTGATTGTGATGTCACTGGTACGTTTTTGACGACTTCGACATGCAACCTGTTGGGGCTTTAGACGTGGGTACAACGACAGGCTTGAACATGTCCCCGTCATAAGGGCATAACGTTTCATTCGTCTTGCAAAGCCTTCAAATAGAACCTGATACTCACTTGTAAGTTTCCAAAGCCATAATATTTAGAGATGCACCTGTATCAACTGGGGTTTCTCGCCCCTCAAAAAGAAAATTAATGGTTGTCAAATATCTCTTTTGACTACTACTACGACTACTAACAATTATTCTCGTCAGATGGGTAAGTAATTTCCCTGGAGGCTTCATTAATTAAAGCATGAGCTGTCTTGCATTCTTGCTGAAACTGGTGATATGATTTCGAATTCCCTAAATATCGAAATTTTTTAAGTTGACTTTTCTTGGACTTATTCACACAAAAGTCAGCAAAATGACCAAGTGGTGATAAAACCCACAAAAATAAAAGATCTTTTATGTTCAGTTTTTCTCTATTCACAATAATTTTCATGTTGTTTTATGCATTTTATTGACCATATACAAACCAAAGCAGACAGTAATGCACTCAAGTACATTTAAAACAATCTGTCTACAACCCGGGAAACAGTATATTCTCTTTAATTCTAAAAAATGTATGGTAATTAGAAAAATTAATTTTCAGAGCTAATCATCAGGAATTTTTCAGTTTAAACTCTGTGAATATTGTTCAAAAGCGCTGCTAGGCAACGTGACTCTGCTATAGGGCAGAACTTCCTTGAAAATCCAGCTTGTGGAAAACTGTACACGGATGACCGCTTCCGTACAATAGGTAAAGCTAGTTCTGCTTTCCACTTAGCCGTTCGCAAATCCGCTTCCGAAGGGAGGGGACGATGAGAGAGAGGGTAAGTACAATAGCCTCTTTCAACTATTCATGACATTCTGGTATAAATTCTCATGTAAATACTAAGGAGATAGGGATATAGGGGGCTGCTCATGGTATGCATAAATCTCTCAACTGTATGTTGGGTTTTTTATCACCAACATAGTGGCTCGACTGAATATAGCGGCTACCCATTGGGGAATGCAGCAACAGATGTAGTATGTGTTGGAACTACTTGTGTGCGTGAGCTAAATCGCGCTATGTCGCATTATCATGTTTTATTTGTTTATACAAATGTACCTACTTTTCTGTGTCCCCCGTATTTATAGTTTAATTGTTTTTGATAGCATCAATTATAAGCTTGGTGTAACATGTTTGTCGTTAGTTCTTGCACCGTTTTTGACTGGGTTACTAATGCATGGATTCGTCGAGTTACTAATTAAGCATGGATTTATCTTTGTGCACTATCTAATACGCTACGGCAGGCCAACACCTTAACTATGGAAGGACCGCCACCTGGGCTTCGAATGCAGGTCCATAACCAATAGGTGATGGGTACACGTTCCTCTACTTCTTTCAAAACGTTTTCTCAAGTATTAATCCACCGATTGTGTTTGTTTAGACCATGACGTGCGCTTCCCTTTCTGAAAATAGTTGCTATGGTCCAGAAATTCATTGTAACATAATGATGAAAAAACAATTTATGTGTAAGCAGGGTGGTATTTAATGAGAAACCTAAAATGGAACCAGGGAACACAAAATTTGAAGTTAATTGAGTAAGGTTCCTAATTCTGATCTAGGATGTGCTTCCTGTAGGAAGAGGGATCGATATTGCGATGTATGTGATTACGTCTGTTATACGGACATATTTACAAATAGATATAAAATGCGCACTTGTATGATGCCGTCTTACTTGTGATTCGAAAGGGGTAGTATACCTACTGAAATGCAAAATCTGCGCAATTTAATACGTTGGCAGTTAAAAGTTGGTCTGCCAGAGTGGTTTCTTTCAACACTTTCGGAAATAGTCACATTAGCATGAAAGACTGGCAATTTTTTCTCATTGACAAGGAAAAAACAAAAGCGTCAGTTTGGAAGAGGGAAACACTTTGGCAGCATAAACACAACGTTTCTACCTTACAGACTTAACGAGCAAGAGTTTCTTCAATAGATAGTATAGTTTTCTAGGTTTGTATTTCTGGACTAGGTCCTACCACTGCGCGTCTTAATTTAGGTGATTCTTTGCTACGGTCATTTTGCACCTTTGCTTGAAATCTAGGTTAAGGACCTAGCCTAGAGAGCTGTTCATAGAATACTAGTTAATTGGAATCTAGAGAATGTAATTATGAGGTATTAAAGTATTTTAGAAGTTTTATTGTATATAGGGATGCCTTCGTGCCTCTTGGCAACTTAAAAATTTAGTGAGGTTGTTGTTTTTAAATGTTTTATCTCGTATGTAGGTAGTTTTCACAAAACCAATCTGTATGAGTAACCTGAAGAAGAGATATGCTTCTCGAAAGCTAGTCAGATTTTAACCAGTTGTTGTTTTTTCTTGTTTTATATAAATATATATATATACTTTACATTTCTATGCATTGGCCTTTGATTCACTTGGAATTGCGTAAGCATTTCATCGAGATGTATTGTTACACGAGGCAATCACTAAAAGTCGATGGAATGTTTCCATAACAACTGAAAGTAACCAGCTTTCTGCATGCCTTCCTTTCGCAACTTTCCACACACTTGGCTGTTGGCGATGTGAAGCAAAGCTTTTTGGTTATTTTAAGGAAGTTTAAGGAACTTTTAGGAAATTGCGAGGCCCAAAATGCGTTATCATGTTGCAATTGGAGGAGCATTTTGACGGCGTTGATACAATTGTTCTTAGTTTAGCCTAAATATACGATGATCTACAAAGAAATAGATAAACGTAAGGGCAATGACATATGAAGGTGACAGGTCATCTTTTGAAATTTCAAGGCAAGTTTTGCATATGGTAGTTCAACATCCAATATTTGACTGGTGAGTCAGTCCAAGCAGAATATATTCAGGAAGAAGACCCAAAAATGGGAGCCAGGTTAGATTGTATTTTATATAAACTATTATAATAACGATCAGAAGACTCTCCCTACAACAACTCTGAGAGCACATCAGAACGGCGGTCATCATACATTTGTATAACAAAAGACAAAAGTCAATATTTGATGAACATTCGACAAACACTAAACTAAGACCTATCAAGACTGACAATGAAAGTTACAGCCTACAACTAAATGATAACAACACTGTATGCGTTGCATTCAATGCCGCCACGTCGGTGATTCAAATGCAATAACAGATCCTGTTTATAAAGTTACAAAATATGACGGCCTCTTACTAATCGAAGAAACTAAAAGTAATTACAACATAGTGATGATAACACAACAAAAGTGTCATCACTTTTGGGGCAGTAATTAAGGCCTCGCCACACTAAGCCGGATAAAATTTGAAAACGCAACGTTTGGTGTGAAAACGAAACAAATGTTCTGCGTCCACACTATGGCGGCACAATGGAATTCATCTGGTTTTTTGTATGCACACATATTCCCCTCGAAAATGAACGAATTGGGTTCTACATCTTCGTTAAATAGTTTTCGTCAAGTCTTTGAGTTGGAAATTCCTTGGAATGTACAGATATCTTGTTTAGTTTTTAAAGTTTTTCAGTTTTTCAATCAGCCTTTGCAAAAGCAAAGCAAACCACATTAAGGAAGACTTTTAAGTGAGTATACGTAACAACCAACACAACACAATATAATACACAACGACAACCAATTGTTGTAATAATAGGTGAGTCTTTGTTCTTTAGGAGAAACCTCATGTTCCCATTCGGATATTTGTCTTAAATAGGCATAGCCAATTTGGTCAAATGCCAATTTAAAATGCCGGGCCCAACGTCAAAATAGGCTTCAGTTACCCTGCCCAGGACATGTCCATTGTTCGCTCTTTCTGCAAACAGAAACAATACTGGTAATGCCACCTCCCACCTATGCACCTGACGTTTCTTTGAAAAGACCGGTTCCTTTCTGACAAGTTTAGCCTTCCTCACTGATTATACAACTAGCGTTGTCAGGTAGGCGTTGTCAATAAATTTTTGATTTGGGGTTATTCATAACAAAAATCAACCAATTTTTCAAACCTCCCCTGCTCCTTTTTTTTTTCCATGCCCTTCATTACATGCTGTGTTTCATTCAAAATCCTTTGAAATTTTCCTTTTTATCACTGATCTTAATAGGCCATACCCACTATTTTCATAAATAGATGTGTAACATTTTTCATTGGTCTGAGGTTTGCTTACAGTAGTTGTCTGCGTTTGGCTACTAACACATAGTTATTACAGCGAAACTAGTTCAGTGCAAGCTTTAGCCTATAAAGTGATCGCAATGTTAAGTCATTGTCTTTGAGAAAGTTGCTATGCCAGGCCTTGATGTTTTAATAGTCATACGTGATGCTATTTTAATCAGTTTACAAATGCTCCACACAAGGTATGAGAGTCAATGAGAATTTTTCTGTACCATTCAGTCCTTGAGTGAATTTTTGTACTTCCTCTCAATTTTCTATATTACTGTCTGATACTTTACAGACCCCTCCCTCCCTGCCATTACAAATATACTTTTCGAGAACTTTCCAGCCTGGACATTCTTATTCCAGCCCTAAACTCCCAGCAATTCAAATTTTGGAATGATTCTATCAGAGCTTGATATAGATAATGGAAATCCTGAGGCACTTTTTTACAGTGTTCACACCTTAGCCTTTTTTTCCTTTTCAGTATATTGATCAATAAGTAAGGTATCGTTACTGTATAAAAAGTGTAATTGTTTTCACAACCCTGGCTATAAAAGAAGGAGACTTTTCCATCCTATTCCCCGTTTGTTCCTCTGCCACCCCAATTCTTGCCTTCTCTATTCAGGATTCTACAGACCCTACTACAATTTTGACTACCGCCCTCCTCTATTAGATATCGTCTATCCAACGGAGATCGTATTCTGGTCATTTCACCTGCAATTCGAGGCCGTAAAAGCTCAGCAAGGTTCATTGGGTTTCTTCTTCACATTCTAAAAATTCCTCAACGTCAATCATAGACAACGACTTCCTTCATAAAGTTGCTCGACCACACACTGATTCTTTCAGGTGGAGTCAATAAGCGTCTCATCTCATACGGTTAATAGCGTATTGCTGATCTTCTGTTTTCCATAGATGTTAAAAACTGTCGCATATCATTCAGTTTACCTTGTTATGGAGTCGCCACACTAGGAAAAAGATAAATAGGAAAACCAAACGCCGGTGGACTTGCATATAAGCATAAATCACCTTTGGAACAGTCACCGAAAACTTGTTATGGAGTTTGTGCACTGGGAAAAAGATAAATATAGCTATTCAATACCAAACCGTACAATGGGGGCCTTGCACAAAACAAAGAAAAAACTTCCGAAGTGTCCAAAACACATGCCATGGAATTGCCGCACTAAAAAAACCAACAAAGTAGCTACTCAATAACAAAACCATACGCCGGTGGCCTAGCATAAAATGACAAAGGATATCCGCAACAGTTCCCCAAAACATGTCATTGAGTCACCACACTAGGAAAAGATCAATATAGCTACTCAATACCAAGACCATACACCAGTGGACTTGCATAAAATGACAAAGGATCTTCTGAACAGTCCCCAAAGACATATTACGTAATCTCCCCTCCAGGAAAAGTTCAATATAGCTGTCCCATACCAAGACCATACGCCGGTGGACTTGCATAAAATGACGAGGTATCTTCTGAACTGTCCCCAAAACATATTATGGAATCTCCCAACTGGAAAAAAAGAACAATATAGCTATTCAATAACAAATCCATACGCCAGCGTCTTTGCATAAAATGACAAAAGGTCATCCGAACAGTCTCCCAAAACATATTATGGAATCTCCCAACTAGAAAGAAAGAGCAATATGGCTATTCAATAACAAATCCATACGCCGGTGGCTTTGCAGCCGATGGCAAAGGATCTTCCGAACAGGCTCCAAGAATATAATAAGGAGTCGCCGCACTAAGAAATAGATAAATACAGTTATTTATTAGGAAGGTCGTATACTGGTTGCCTTGTATCAAAAAGCAAGAGGTCTTCTCAACAGTCCCCCAAAACTTGTTGTGGGGTCGCTACACTACGAAAAATATACCTGCAAAAATTCGACGAAACAGTAACAAGTTTTGATCATGTAAATATACTTAAAATAAGATACTTGAAAAATACGATTGGGAAAAGATTAAGTGCTATAACGGAACTAAACATTATGTTATTTACCCCAAGAATCCTTTACTTTTCCGAGACAGCTTGCAGATAACAGAATCGAGTTCGAAGAAGTAATGTTTGTCGTCGTCTGGTCTTAAGCCTGACGGGCTTTCAAGATTTAACGAGTCGGTTCCAGAACTGGAGAGTCTACCATTATCTTAGGTGTAAAGATATTTGGGAAGACAATTCTTCTCTGTTACGTCCACAGGTGTGCGTATCATTTCTATTTTGAAAAGATTATTGGTAGTACAAAACTTCAAAGTAGCCAGAAATAACGCATTCATATTCTGCAACTGAAAAGCTTTTTTCGTGCCGACTCATCAGAGTTGCACTCGGCAA
>JAAAKL020005454.1:0-19285 GCA_010016065.2 Carybdea cf. marsupialis auct. non (Linnaeus, 1758)
ACTAAATTGTTCATCACTATATTGTGCACAACAGTCAGCATGGTCTATCAGGTGTTGCTCTATTGATGACCGTATAGTGGCGACTCCGGTCTGTGTCCCTCTCACTGCTGCTAGTCTGATGATTTAGTGAAAGATTTAGTGAAAGAAATATTGATGTACATATAAATGATGATTTAGTGAAAGAAATATTGACATACATCAACATACACAGAAACTGTAAATAGGATATTGTTTAAACACTATGACAGTATTTTCTATTTAATTATTAAGTATTATTTAATTATTAAGTATTCTTTTAACCTCCCCACTTGAGTTAGTCATTACCAGCATTATCAATAATCAAGCAGTGTGTAAACTACTTGTGATAGATGTTGTTACCAGTACTGTAGAATTGGTAGTTTTCTAATGGCAGAGTCAACAGGTATACAAATCTTATAAATGTATTAGGGCTTAAGTGATCTGCCAGAAACCCTTCAAAAGTTTACCTAAGCATGTTCATTTGTAGTTAATAGTTAATGGTCCTTTTCAAGAAATGTTGACTCAATGTTTTTTATTCGGTAATATGGATAAGAGAAAACTGGACAAGGAAGAGAAATGGAGAAACTCTAAGTTTTTTCTTAAATGTATTCAGAGTGATAGCCGTGGAATATAACTATGCTGATAGGAATGAACAGTTGGTTTACATACCTATTTTTAGTAGGCAGTCAGAAGCCTAATCATAGCATGGTCTGCTTTGGTGCAAGAGATGCTGAGTTTTCCTACTTTCAATGAGGTGGAAATGATATTAATGAGATTTATGAGCCCCTTTACCATCCATAATGATGTTGTCCAATTGTTTTCAAGGAACCTTCTTGCACTTCAATCACTCAACCTTATATTTTTCATTAGTTGAAGCTACAGATCCTTCTTTATTGAAGTTTAAAAGTTAGCTCAGTGTTTACATATGAATCACTACCCCCATTGCCCTATTGATTTTTATATTAAAAAATTTGTTGGTAAGAAATTTAATTACTTGCTTTTTCTTACTTTCACAATATGTGCTTTTCATATGCATCTTGTCATCCCATCCTTTGTTGTAGGGTATAATGTCCATTTAGTGATATGATGTCAGATGTGCTTAGGTATTATTGTATACAGACTGAAGTGTAAAAGCTGAATTACTTATTTAGGACAGATACATGGCCATCTACATACCCATATTTGTGATCATTGTGAAATCTCTGTCCTAACAGCAAAATGTATCAGTAACACATCATACTGTGCTGTTTTTAAGGATTGTGGGATCTATGGATACAATGTCTGTGTCAACAATTTGACAGTTCGTCAGCTTCCATTCTAGCTCCATACTGTCTATCCAAGTCTGCTTATTTCCAAACTTGAAACAATTTTTAATAGGTGACAGGCATTCTTCTCACCTCTTTTCGTTTTATTCTCTTGTTGTATGAACTTTCACTTTATTGCCTCTCACCTTCATTATAATTTTTGTATTCACTGTCTTACTGATGATTCCCATTAGACCCTTATTGTATCAATATTTGTAATTTCAGTTGTCTAAAATATAACAGTTCAAGATGTTTGTCAAAATATGTGTAATTTCCTGGATTTTGCAGTTCTAATTAGTTTTATATTCCCCCACAGAGTGTCTGAAATTACTTGAGACATTGATAGCTGGTTTACATTACTGTGAAATATTTAGAAAATTCAATCTTAGGATAATATAGTGTCACTTTATAAACACAAGTACACCTGCAAACTTCAAGGTGACTTTAAAGGCACTAGATCTTTTATTATGGTAAAAAACCAACCCATAGAGTTACAAGAAATAAATCACAGTAACTTAACTTAACATGCCAGGAATGATGCATGTCCTGTAGAAGACGATATTGGTTTTACTGTAAAAGGCAAAGGCATGGAAGGAAAGTTGATTAAAGAATAGATAAGATGACATACACCAGGGTTGTTAGAATATAATTGCTATACAAAAGAAAGTACATGATGTGGAAGATATTGAGGACAACAATGGTCCCTTGAAGTTGACATTTGCCAACAACTCCCTTGAACTGAAGATTTCAGCACAGGTTTATAAGAGGATAGAACAAACATGATTAATGAGTTTTTTGCAGAATAGACACTGTTGTTGAGATCTGTGTAATGCCACTTTCTATGCCGAAAGATCCTTTTTAGGATACTACTTCAAACATAAGGGCACCTCATCAAACTTGCAGCATGTTATTTAAAGGTTATCGCATATGCAGGGAATGGCTGTAAGGATAAAGATTCTGAGTGTAAAGACATTACTTTGACTCATCTTTAACATTTTGAAACATGAACGAAATGTTGAGCATCAGTACCAGCCAAAGATTTAATTTATTTGATTTTCCGAAGTTTGCCTGTTGCACATACCATTTGATATGCCCCATGATGTGGTTCATGCAGTGAAAATGCCACAATGTTGATTGCTCAGCAATTGTTGTAGTTACTCTCCAGCAACAACTTATGGTGAAATCCATGATCAGTAGATTATCTATTGTTTTTGAGGCAATCTTAAACTACTAGCCACTAGCCCGTAACTACTAGCCACAATTATGGTTTAATATGTATAAGTATACCATTGCAAAATTAAATTAAACCTTGGCTTAGTTGCCTGTGTACCACAGGTATGAACATGCAGGTTTTTGAAATGATTCCATCGTATAAATCTTAATTTAGTTGCAATCATTGGTGTGCTGCATTATATTATTTGCATTTGAAAATGTTGTGGGTTGGTGGAAATGATTTACTAGGGTACAAACGGCATCGAGTTTTTCGTATTTGGTACCACCTTCCAGTTTATGCCCAGTTTAACTGGGAAGATACTTACTGAGAGGCACCTGTGAAAGGAACAGAGCCATTGAAACACCTGTAGAGAAGTTGCCTTTGAGTGACTGAAGTATTATTGGTTTTTAACAGTTTTTATCCTAAAGGTTTTTTGCCAATATCTTTTCGAATTTTTTGACTGTACAAATCTTTCAGTTAGTGTTTTCCCACATTGTGTATCAGTTGAAAGAGTCGCTGGTACGATTGGATTAATTGAGGGGAATATTTGTAGATTGATTTTCTCAACTTATAACCAGGTAAAACGTGCTGATGACATTATGCAGGTACCGTAATTTAGATTACTTGGATAAGAAGATACGGCTGATTTATCTATTGCTGGAAGCATCAATTTTGTAAAAGTAATTGCTAGTCGTGGCAAATTGACCTCATTTATATATCAGTTCTATTATGAAGTCTATTGCCTTATATTGCTGTGAGAATCACAGAAACGTGGAGGCTAGAGAGTTGAGAAGACAGTTGGAATCAGTGCATGACGCACCTCCATTAGAGCCATTGTAGCAGTTCTAAACTGTGCCTCAAGTTATAATTAAGGAGTCACAACTAAAATATATCAATAATATTCCGAGGTCCTGTAGTGTATGAAAGCTAGAGCAACCATTCAATGTATTATGTTGATGATTGAAGTTAGGAGTGATTAAATTGCGATATAGGTGTTTAGACGACATTGGACAACATATATGAGGCTGACAGGTTCTTTGAGATAGGTAATGGGTTGCCAAAATTTGAACACTGTCAGTTCATCTTCAGACAATTCATAACCACATTAGGTTTCTTTAAGTTCCTTTTGGTCTTGTGTAACAAAAATGGAACAGGGCTATGTCATACCACCACCGTGTCTTTATGTTTCTAAAGTTCTAAGAATTTGACTGCCTTTTCTCTCCCGTACCATTGCCATTTCTTTACCCTGACGTCGACTGCTTGTACTCCTCACCACATTTCGAAGACAATTGGTTTAGTGGCCGACCTGCAGGAAAGTGCAAACGTCTAGTTTATACATTACCTTGCCTGTTGTAGATATTACTTACCGTGATATCCATTATTATCGAGGGACATCTGTTTGGTTCTACAATGTTTTTGCTGTTATTCACTGTTTGTTGCTATTAGAGAGCAGTTTGACAATTTTGAAGATAAGAAAGACAACCTCAGTCAACCAATCCCTTGAAATGAGCACCAAACAGTGCGTTCTTTTTGGTTTACACATAATATTGTCGATGTGCTCCCTGTCATCGTAGATTTATGAACCTATTGAAACTTACTGTGTAAGAAGAATTAGCGCCCGTTTGTTTTCTTCGTTTCTTGAGTAATGAGTGACAAATGTGTTCATATTTGTGAGCTATTAACATGTTTGGAAACTATAAGAGGAGAACAATCACAAGTGGGAGCGTTTATAAATCAACAGGTGACAGTATGGCAATGTTTGGAAATCAAGCAGAAGATAGGTAAAGCAAGGGTCATAACTAAGGTTGTGGTAACGAAGTATTGAAGATTTATTATGATATCTCGATTCCAACTTCCTGTTTAGGGATGAGGGGTGACTGACACAGGTGCACATAGACTCTAACTCTTTCTTTCTCTCGGGTGTTTTCTTCACTTGTCTCTGTGTTACATTAACCATTATACTTTTTACACCCTTAAATATGCAAGCGATGAATCAAATTTGCTTGCTGTGTTAAATGTTCTAAGGACCGAGTTTCCTTTTCCGTAGTTCTGACTCATGCTTGCTTTAGTCATTGTCAGACGTTTGGATAACGTTAACGTGGTAAAAGTTTGGTATCTGCCTTCTGGTGCGTACTTCTTTACTTCTGATGTACTTTTATGTCACAGTACGGATATTTCAGAGCTAAAGACACCCCGCCCTATAAAAACGTTCCTCAGTTGAGTTTTTTCAAGCGTTGTTAATCCAGATGCGAGGCTTCCGGTTTGGATACTCGGCTGTTTCGGTTTTCCTCGCCACCACGTCGTAAACCAAATATACGTTATATGTTCGTTTCACTTTATACGTGAATGACAGTTTAAAGAAATCAATGTAAAAGATACCGCTTGATTCCTCTGTAGTAAATCGTCAATGCGACGTCCGTCTAGCATCTCTACCCATACAAAAATGGAGTTATTAGAATACTATTATCCCTTAACCCTGACGTTTTACCCCTGATCCCCCTTATGAAGAGGGTTTTTTGTATTTTATATGAATTAATTAAAAGAATGGAAATAAGATCGAGCAGTATGCAATATCCAAAATTAGGTTGCAGGAGATACGAAATAGACATACAAAGAGAAAGAAGGTAACAATTTTTTATACAAAGATAGGAATGAACTACATGCATTGATGTTCTAGATCAACTGCTTCAAGTAGTGCCCGTAATACTGACGTTGGTTTAAGGTGAACGTAACACATATCTAGGCTATTCATTTAGGTCTGTTTTGAACAGGGTCTTTTTTTTCTGAACAAAGTTGTAACAGTTTACGGTGAAATAAATAGCAATGTTTTTAATGTTAACAGTTGACAGTGCTCGAACTTTGTCCGTCAAATCACTTGCTAGTTTATTTGTTGATCATCATAACAGCTCTGAGAGTGTTTCCTCTTTCAATATAACCATACTTTGACTGTCCTGAAATACTTTTCACATTGTAATCTATTAATTTTCAGGAGGTGATCTACTTCCCTTCCTCTGATAACTGTTACTTTGTACTTAAAATGAAATTTAAGTAGACAATGGAAACCAGCAGATGTGTGTAGAATTTCACACTTGGCATGCAATAATAATATTTATAGTATATTGTCAAACTCAAAACCCGTGATGCGAAACGGGGAGAACGAATCCCCTTGGACCTCCACCAACTTTTGATGAACCACTTCACCCCACCCCATGGAACAATCAAGAAGATATTAGGGACAGTGTCAACCTTTCCCATTATGCATCATACCCTATTCAGGTAGTTGTGGACAATACATACAGCCTCGCAATATGAGCACTTATAAATAAGTAGAGGGGATTACTTGAGATCTTGCTTTCAAATACACTAAAAACAACCAACTCCATTTACAATACCTCCATGGTGAGTGTCACTCACGTTAAACAATCTTCAAGAGATGCATACGCGTAACGAAACTAACAGAGGCCACGTAACAGTGGATTGTCAAATAGAAGTAATTGTGAGAAAGGTGTCATCTGAACTTAGTGGAAAATACGTTTTCCGACTCGTTCTTAATACCGGCTTTCACATGTAACATATAAGCAGTTATTGCCGCGTAAAATAATTAAATCAGTAGAAATGACTCTGGTAGTGAATAATCCATCAACATAGATCACGCATATGTGTTATATTTACATACATAAAGCGCTGCCACGTTGCTTGAAGCAGCTGACTTAATTTAGAGAGGCAAGATTCTGACGCTTATGACAAAGAAATTACTTGAACTTGAACCCATTTACTTGTTATCACCTTTAACGAGGATAGTATTCCGTGATAGTTGGAAAAGCCAATACATCCACGACTCGGTGTAAGGTAGAGGCAAAGATCGGTAAGAAATATATCTGCCTATGAAGATGCACATGGTTGAGTTGTGCTAGGGGCGACTTAAACGAGTAGGTGCCAGGTAAAGAATTGATGAACGTTGTCAAAATGCACGCTTGAAACATTTAAAGTGCAGTGTTAAGAGTTCGATTAGCGCCGATATTAAGATATCGCTTTCTCTATTCCCCCAATTTACAAGCGGCCATAGGAATCAGTTGTGTGCATGCCGAGCAATTTTATGGACAGTGATATCGCACAGTGTTTCCAGTCGTCATTATTTCTCCTTAAGTTGTTACCACTTGTCATTGCGTAGCAACAGCAGTTTCTCTAGTGAGAATGCAGCACAATATTTGTGCACCAGTACTTAGCCCAGCCGCTTCAAATCATGTATTCAACAAGCCGGCAGTTACTTTGCTCGCGGCTCATCATTAATGGACACGACGTTCTAACTACACAATGATGACATAGGTGCAATCGTCAGTCGGTACATAAATGGTGATCAAAACTTTATCGCTGTATTAAAGTCGTTGTCGTAGTATTAAAACTGGACAGACCCTTGAACGTTGTAACAAAATTCTTGTTTCTTATTTCAGTTCTGCCTTAGATACATATACCCAAAATAAAGTTGCTATCAAGAAGATCAGCCCATTTGAACATCAAACATACTGTCAAAGGACATTGAGGGAAGTGAAAATTCTTACTCGCTTCAGCCATGAAAATGTAAGTACGTCAAGAGCGTTGTCACGTTTTTTCTTATTTTCTATGTACGTAAGGTAGATTTTACCGCTTCTTATAATGTGGATTGTTTGAAAGACAGAAAGAAACCTTGTACTATTCCCTTGATGCTGATGGAGGATGTTGCAGTTAGTGAATTCCTTTTATGGTTGTAGTGCACCTTTTTCTTTCAGTAAGTGTTGTCGTTGACCCCCCTCCCACTCACCATCCACTGCATAGTGTCATCAGCAACATATCCACCAGGTATCTGAAAAAGGTTCCCAAACAGCATGCTGTCAGCTGGAAGGAGGAAGAAGAATGCAGTGAAACATGTAGCTGAAAAGATTGCAGGCATAGTTGCGCAAAGAATATAGTCAGCAACCAATGATCACCACGGGTAGATTCTTTAACTCAGTCTTATCCCATGAATGGCTTCTGCACACACATGTAGACGCAATCAGACCCGAGTTGCACTGTAAGATGTGGTGGTAAGAAACCAAAAACGTCTTTATTACGGTAGCATTTATCGGAATCTGTTTACCAATATCTAGTCAAGATGGTGAGGTTGGATTTGGGTTGGATGGTAGCATGGTTTTGGATACTGTAGTCTTTGGCGAACTGCGCGCTTTTTTCTGTTAGTATAACACGTTCAAAATGGATGGAACTGCCCATAAGTAGCTAGTGTATTTTATTTTATGTAAGCCAGGAACTGTTGAAAAGTGTATCCCGGTTATCTCTAAAAATCATAAGAGCATGGGATAAGCATAAGAATTAATCAAAATAGGCGTTAATGGACACGCAATGAATGATGCCAATAAGGCGAATTAACTGTAGAGAATTGCTTGTCCCAACGAAAGCTCTTAAGGAAGTAGAAACTTATGTAAAATGTGCCCCTTAACATAGTGCTCTCAAAATGCTTTTGGGTCCATCCTAGGCAACACCCTAGTAAAACAGTTTTAGGATCTTCCCTGGTAGGTTAGTCTGAGAGGTCAATTGGTAGGTCGTTGTTAATGACCTCCGCCCAACAGGCGGACCTAAGTAGACGATGTATAGGTTAACCTAAATGACCTTTGACAGATTCTCCTTGACCTTAAAGGTCCTGTAATAGCCTGCATCTTCACAGACCTTTCCGAACACGAAATACAGCCCCAGAACAGTGCAGACTTGGACTCATTATTGGGAGGAGGAAAAAGAGTTTTCATGGCAGACACTGTTTTGATGTTTGCTTGAGCCGTCATTCGAACTGCAATAGAAGAGAGAACGATACGGTGATTATAGGGTTAATTCATGTTATTTGAATTGCAATTTCAAAATCCACGGCAACTGTTTGACTGAGCATGTCAAGCTGGATGCAGCCGTACAGCTAACCTTCCAAGTTTTTATTGTATCCCGCAGGTTTTGCAGACTTTTTGAAATATAATCCCAACCCTCCTGTTACTAATCGCTGTCATGTTTTCACTTCATTCTCTCTTGTGTCGACAAGCAGGTGACATTAGGAGTCGTCAATTAAAATTTCTTTGTAGGAAGTAACATATTTGCCTCGCATGAAAAATGCTTGTAGCTGGATTCCTCGAGACTTATCATTTGCAGAACACTAAAACAAGTCATCAAGTGCTACAACCGACTCCAAACTAAGTGCTCCGGATATGTAATTTATTTAATTTGGGAATTTCTGGCGGGACGTAAGTCTCTCAAGGTGTCAATTGGATTGTTTTCTGAGTTT
Source organism: Carybdea cf. marsupialis auct. non (Linnaeus, 1758) (assembly GCA_010016065.2). Classification (NCBI taxonomy): domain Eukaryota; kingdom Metazoa; phylum Cnidaria; class Cubozoa; order Carybdeida; family Carybdeidae; genus Carybdea; species Carybdea cf. marsupialis auct. non (Linnaeus, 1758). The sequence goes on from JAAAKL020005454.1 coordinate 8,831, forward strand.
GATGAGTCTTTTAACATATCGTGACCAAAGACCGTTCATATCAGATAGTAGACCAGCGATAGCATCATGAAAATATATAACCCACATGCGAGCAGTTTGCTTGCCAGGCTGTCTGGAATCTAAGAAATTCCTCAGTTTCAGGGCTTGGCTGAGACCCCGCTCCCCGCTGATAACTTGAAAACTTTTGAAAGTACCTTGAAAGAGTTCTTATTTGGAAAGCATTGCGAATTCTTTATCACATCTGACTTTCTTCATGGACAATAAGAACTTTTGGGGGCGTTTTCTATGTAAATCTGCGCTCCTCTTTTTTAATGTGAAACGTTCCTTCCTGTATATGCTGCCACCATAAATTACAAAATGTTAAATAAGGATCATGTATACAAATAGAATGATTTCAAAAGCATATATGAGGACTTTCTATTCTCAACTGTTCCAGAACGAGGCTCAATCTCGTTTGAAGCAAAGTTATGACATTGAATTGATTCACGGATAATGTAAGTCTTTTTACAGCCATGCAAGGGAAGAGATACACTTCTCGTATGTCTGACTCAGGGCAAAATGAATATTTTAGCAGAAGCAACAAGTCTTTTGTTTATAAGATAGTAAAGTATATTACTGAAGATAAGTATCAGCCATGTGGTTTTATTTACTCCATCTATTTACTTAAATCTTTGCAGTCGTATGTGTACCGAATTACTGGAAGTATTTTCTATAGATTAAAGAAACGAGAGTTAATCGAGTCTTCACAAAGCAGTGGCTATAATTGCACGACCCCGTAAGTGATTCTACTTAATTTGGAAGTCAAAATTGGGTCGAAATCGGGTTGGAAAAAAAGTGTCAGTATTGAAGAAACGGAACCAAAGAGAAACGTAGGTAGTGTAGTTTCGTCCCGACCTATAGAAAACGTCTTCTGTTGTTCAAGAATAAGCCATCCTTTAAAGAACAATTTCCTGATAGAATGAAGAAGTACCGTTGTGAAATGGACATGAAATGGACGTGAAATGGACAAGCCCTGTACTAGCCAAGATTTTTGGAATTAATTTAAAGAACTGTTCAAATTTACTTATCAATATCCGTCACTATTGGAAGTGGGGAGCATACAGATCTCCCTTCTTTCTTTGTTTCTTTGGGGGTCTTGTCATACCTTTATCTTTACTAAAACGTCATAGGCTAGGCGAATAAATATGAATTTTTGATTCAGTGTTGCAGTGTTGAAAAATGATGTTGAGTTGATAAATGGTTGAAAACTGAAATTTGCATTAGCTTATTTATGTGCTTCTGTAGCTTTATCCTTAGATGTAATTATTGTTGGGTACTAAGAGTTGAATAGTGATAAGCCTATAGACACTGCATTGATCGTGATCAAATAGTAGGACACAGACCCTTTTAAAGGCAATACTGCTTTATTACTATGTATACACAGTTCATTGAATTATAATAAAAATTCAGTATTGGATATTTGGTAGAGAGCGGCAATGTTTTGATTCTGTTTTCCTTCTTTCTCTCTCTAGATTATTAACATCCAAGATATCATTAGAGCACCTACCATTCAGGAAATGAAGGATGTGTATCCTTTTTCACAACATTAATGGGAGACTTTTTTCTCCTTTTATGCATATTAATGTACTTAATGTGCTCTGTGATTTCCTGATTAGTTTTCAAAGAATTATCCAGCGCCGTTGTTATTCAAGCTCTCTTACATTAGGATATTGAGAATTTTTGAAGACTCCTGTTTATGCCCCCCTCTATTTGCTAGAGAGTTAAGGTTGTGCCACTTTGACATGATAGTTAGTTATGTCATTGTCAGCAATCAATCCCACGATGTATCTATTAGAAGTAGAGATAAGAAAAGGTTGAAACTTGATTTTGGTGTTAATCAAGCACATATTCTAAGAGTTTGCACAGGGAATACGCTCGTTTCTGTTGCCTACTTAGTTTTGTTGACAATTAATAGAGGATTCAGAATTTTGTTTACTTCTAATTTGAGAACGTTCATAACTTAAAATACGTTTTCACTTGTAATTCCTTCTTTTTCAATTACTATTACTGTTGAGCTATCTTACCCGTGTTACTCTATTTGTAAGTGTGCAGATCCCCTGCTTACAAACGTACCCCCCTGAAGTTCTGATAGATTCTGGATACATGTAAGATGGGTGAGGGGGCACGCACTTACTGTTGAGCTATCTTACCCGTGTTACTCTATTTGTAAGTGTGCAGATCCCCTGCTAACAAACGTACCCCCCTGAAGTTCTGATAGATTCTGGATACATGTAAGATGGGTGAGGGGGCACATACTTAAGGCATAACATCAGAAGCAAAGTAAGTGACTGTGTAGCGTTAGAGTGAAATAAGAGTAAAGTGTGTTCAATGCCGTGTCAAGTTACTCACCAGCAGTATCCTCCTTAACGTGTGCTGTAGATATATTGTGCAAACTTTGATGGAAACAGATCTTTACAAACTATTGAAGACCCAAAAATTAAGCAATGATCACGTGTGCTACTTTTTGTATCAAATTTTGCGAGGATTAAAGTATATTCACTCCGCTAATGTTTTACACAGGGACTTAAAGCCGAGCAACCTGCTCCTCAACACCACTTGTGATTTAAAGGTAGGGATGTATTCACAGAACTTAATTATGCTCGCTGTATTGTGCCCTTGCTTTTAGTTGTTCTTAGGTCGATTGCGTTATGAAATTAAGTGATATAAACACTTGATAGGTTTATTTATATTGATAGCAATATTTAATGTATACGTGTGTATGCAAACGGAATAATAAATTTGGACTTGAAATTATTTGATATGAAGAAAAATGAATGTGAAATCCGAATTTCCTAACCTTTATGTAACATTCAAAGTCAAAATTTTTTCTATTTCTTAGAAGATTACCTCCCTCCGCTCGTTACTCGCTTGCTTATCTCACGTCAATAAGTTTTTAAGAGAGTACCGAGATTGCCCACTTTCGCCATTGTCATCTTTCTTTTGCAGCCTCACTAGAAAGGAGGTATGGCTATTTGCTCCTTTGTATTTAAGAACGCTAACTATTATTAGGTGAACGAAGGTCACTGATCAGGGCATCTGGCGGCTGAAAGAAGCCAATAGTTGTATTACGAAGGTGCTAAAAGTGACGTTTCTGTATGACATGGGTCAAAATCATGCAGTCCATCAAGCTTAGACACTAACTTTGAATGATCGTACTTAGCACCTGTTGTAATCGGCGGCCAGCTCATTACCGCTACTATATTATGATGCTTAATTTCTTGGATTTAACTTTGCGAGACATCTTCTTAACTTAAACATAATCTTCTGCCACTGCCTTCCTCTTAGATTTGTGATTTTGGATTGGCCAGAGTTGCAGATCCCGAGCATGATCATACTGGCATCTTAACAGAATATGTGGCAACCAGATGGTACAGAGCTCCGGAGATCATGCTAAATTCAAAAGGCTACACTAAGTCAATAGACATTTGGAGTGTAGGGTGTATTCTAGCGGAGATGTTATCGAATCGACCACTGTTTCCAGGGAAACACTGTATCCTTGACATCATTTTATTTGAGTTTGTAGACTGCGTTTCTCTCGACGTGCCCTTCCGCCCTGCAATTATTGATACTGCACCTTTGTTTTTTTCACTACGTTTTTGTTGAGAAGAATGCGTTCCTATCTCTACTATAGAACTTTTGGTTTTGCTTTACGATGACCATAGATTCTGTGGTAGATGCAATAGCACTGGGCCCTATAATGTTAAGACAGTTAGAGGGATTTTTCAGTTCTTTTTTTCACTGTAGTTCAGTTATTTCACAGTGACGTAATGAATTGGCTCGCATTTATTTCCAGTTTTGTGGGACCATGATGTACCCTCTACCTGTAGGATAAATGTCTGGTTTGTCTTGGGTTAGCTGTAGTACAGTTCTTCCACATCGAGTTTCTTATTTAAGAGACTATGGCACTTAGACCGTATTTTCTTGAATCGGCTGTTACAAGCTGTACCTCTCTTGTGAAGCACTGTACCTCTCTTGTGATCAACTGTACCTCTCTTGTAAAAAAGTGTACCTCTCTTGTGAAGAACTGTACCTCTCTTGTGAAGAACTGTACCTCTCTTGTGAAGAAGTGTACCTCTCTTGTAAAAAAGTGTACCTCTCTTGTTATCAACTGTACCTTTCTTGTGAAAAACTGTACCTTTCTCTTGTGAAAAACTGTACCTTTCTTTTGAAAAACTGTACCTTTCTCTTGTGAAAAACTGTACCTTTCTCTTGTGAAAAACTGTACCTTTCTCTTGTGAAAAACTGTACCTTTCTCTTGTGAAAACTGTACCTTTCTTGTGAAAAACTGTACCTTTCTCTTGTGAAAAACTGTACCTCTCTTGTGAAAAACTGTACCTTTCTCTTGTGAAAAACTGTACCTCTCTTGCGAAACACAATCAACCTTGGTGAACTTTTTCGACCCTTAACACTGTTCCCGTGAGATTTGTAAGTGGTTTTGCATGTTTTAAAAGTTCTTACTTGAATTCCTTAACTTGTTGCACAGACCTTGATCAACTGAATCATATTCTTGGTGTGCTTGGATCACCGTCAAACGATGATTTACAATTCATAAAGAATGAGAAGGTACGAAGGAAGAGCCTGATTGTAGAGAGCTAAAAAATAATGATTTGTTATCTTATTTTTCTGCAAGATTCATGAATTGCTATTGGTGTGATTGTCAAATATATACAGTTATTTTTGTTAATCGATCATCTTACTGTCGATAGCCATAGGAAAGAGCAGGTAAATGCTACGGGACTTAGATATAGTGCTTGATGATGATTTTGAAACACCATATTTGCCCCTTTCACTCAACTTTCACAAGGACAATCTTGCTCGTATTATCATAACCACGTTGTAAAGAATCGAGTTTACAAGAATATTTAAGTACAAAAGACACAAATGTCCACTTGAAATTCCAGAATAAATAGTAATGTAGCTTAGCATCAACGCGCATGGGTAATATTGTTTTTCTAAACTTGACGAAGTGCGCAATTGATTGGGCATTGTATTTCTATTGTATTGGCTTTCCCAACACGCCTTTGATTGTAGTATTATTTATACAGTTACCAAAACATGATGCAGATAAAAAGTCGCATTTGGATGGGGAAAGTATGTTTTCAGGCACAAGGTGATGTATCTCAGGATAGTGTTGCGCAGCAGGGTTGATGCAAAGATTGTGAAGCTGAATCAAAACTTGTTTGAAGATTCAAACACCAATTCTCGCAATACTTTGGCCTTCATAACCTCATTACGTACGTTAAAGTGATTTCAAATTCTGTGTTGTCTGCTAGAGTGCTCCCTTCTTTGGGTGTATTATCTATTAGTTAGAACAAGTTTGAGCGAACTATTTGTTCAGAACATTAAAAGAGCAAGAAATGAATGATGGTTGTCAACCACCCTGTTACTCACAAATTCCTTTCAATTTCCGGCATCTGCGAATACGGATAGTATCTGTTTACCAAAAAATTGGCACATCCTGTAGTTAAAGTGACATTGAGCAACTGTAGTATGACCAATTTACCTTAACGTGTATGGGTAAGATGTGTTCAACTATAAAATGCCTACGACTGCAATACCTTGCTGTACCCCATTTTTACTTCCAAGAAAGTTTCATCTGTTTCGGTTGAAATTTGTGAAGTTGCTTAGCAAGCGGAACGTGAGTACTTTAAGAAACAACAAGTATTATTTGTGCATAGTCAATACATATTTTACTTTTGTTATTATAACCGTTTTGCAAATCATTGCGGTTCTTCGAAATTCTCTTTGTTAGCAACCCTGAAAGGTTTTGCCATAGGTAGCCAAGGCTTATATGAATATTGGAGTTGTGTAGAAAAAGCCCGCGTAGTAAGGAAGACATTGTTTTGAAGGAGTGATGTAAAATTTTTGCTTTGGAGCATTTTAGTGTATAAGAAGTAAAAAGACAATATATTTTGAATGATTGACACTACATCTAGCTTTTAATAACAAAATTTCTGACGTCGATGTGTGTTGCAAGGCAGTGAAAGGCCTTATTGACTATAACCCCTTGCGTAGAAGGCCCTGAGGTCCCATTTGTGCTGCACAGCGTGAGTTACCTGACCCAATTCTTTGAGCAATGCGTGTTTCAATGTCATCAAAATTAGCCAAATAGGTTCGTACCTTGACATCATTTTCATAATTTTCATCGTAGCCAGTATCAATTTATAGGTAAACCAATCCTGAACTGGTTTTGCGGTGCCAAAGTGACGGGGCAAATAGGCGGGATTACGTGTTTACCCAGTTGTGGTAGATTTAGAATGTTTGTCAATAAATGTCATTTTTATGTCGAGCACTAGTTTATGCAGCATGCTTTTGAGGTGTCTTAAGCTGATTCTTCCTTTTGATTCAATGAGCAAACATTGGAAGCGCGTCTGTCCTCATGTTTACCTCATTCCCGTCTCAGTGTTCTGAAATTTGAAGATACTTTGCTGTCTAACATGGACGCTCCTATCAGAACCTGTGCATGAAAACTGCTTATTTCATATCACGTTTCTAGATCTGTATAACTTTATTGAAAAGGCGGAAAAATTCCATTGCTTATTGTTCCCTCCACCCCACTTATTTATGATTGCAATTCTTTATTGCTGGTCATTACTCCTCTAAGCGGGAACCCACTTGAAAACAAGTTGGTGCGTGAGAGTAGAAATTAAACTGATAATACAGTGATCTTTTTCTTGAGTTGGTAGTGACTTGAATCAACGTGGCCCGAGAGATAAATACAGCGGGGAGTTTATAGTGACAAAATGAAAATGGTAGATAGGATGGGAATGACATAAAATGGAGTAAATGGGGTAGTGAGATCCCTTCTTTTGAGACTTCACTGGCAGCAAAACGATGATGAAGTCTCCCGTCGATATCGATGTATGAGCGTTGAATTGTTTGATTAGCTAAGAGACATTCTCAGTGAATTGCAGTGAAAGCGGATGAGTGACTTATACCTTTTACATATTAACCAAGAATATTCAGCGTGACTCTAGTATGACAAGGCTGGGCCATCAAACGCAGGTACTATCTATCCAACGGAATTTCTGCATCATCAATGCCCCTCGCAGATACCGGTTGGGCTCTTTCTGCTACTCTGAAGATAGCTTGTTAACCATAACATTTAGGTTGCAAGACTAAAATTCACAAAAACGCGAAAACTTGCATTCCGTGCTCATGCCGCTGCGGTAGAAGAGGATGACCATGGATGGCCATGTTTACGGTCATGAACAAGAAGTTTCAGATCCTGGTGTACTTAATGAGATACATGTGAGAATGAACTCAGTTGGGTCTGGTCTCTTCTATGAATTTTTATGCACTATGGAATGCAAACAGATTCGGGTTGGTATGGTAAGATCCATATAAATCTACTGCACTGTATATGTTCAACTTGATTTAATGGTATAAAACAAGATACTTGCACCAAGAAATGATTGACATGTTGCTTGCGGCTACAAACTTGAAAATTGGAGACAAAGCAAAAAATGTCTCGCAACATTTTCGCCTCGTTTTCGAAAAGAGCCTATATTTAAAAGGTAGGGGACTCTTTCAAAATGGACCCCTAAAGAGTTATACTAACTACAACCTATGAAATGTAAGGGATCCTTACCGGTTTTTGTTTAAATACACTATTGTCGGCATTTATAACTGACTCACTGATTGCTCTTAGTCTCAAAGCGAGAGTGACCACTTTACGCAGTGATAGTCGTTTATGGGTATATCGATAGGTCAGGCTACGAGTCGAATGAACGGCGGTACATAAATACTGTTGTTCATAAGTAACCACCCCCTCACGTAACCAATCTATTATTCAGAAGTGCTCCCCTAAAACGTTCTGGCGAAACAAGTGTTAATTAAACGCCGACCTACGGGCTTGTAAATACTCAAGTAACACTTCCTTCATTGGTTTCAGCTTTTTAAAGGTGGATATACTGGAGTGGTAACCCATTTTCGTAAACATACAGATTTCCCCTCCCTCCTTTTTTCATGCGTTTTTTTCAGCCTACTCTAAAGCCCAATTAGACTCAAAAAATTAATTTACCACCCTCTAATTTAAACGCAGATCCCACAACGATATCGAATGGCTGAACTTCGAGTATCTAAGTTATAGGAAGTAGTGTTGCAGTGCCATCTCTTTGCTCTTTTAATTTGCTTATAAATAAGGGATCTGTCAACAGAAACACGTAAAACAGTACCTTTGAATTTTCTCCTCTTTCAATTTCCATTTTAAGGCAAGGAGCTATCTACAAGGCCTTCCATGCAAATTGCGAATGACGTGGTCCAAAATTTATCCACAGGCGGATCATAAAGGTAATAATAATTTTTCTGAAGTAAGCATGCTCAATATTAACATAGAGGAATAATGGTATTAAGGAAGCACTAGACACGGGGGAGGCAGTGGGGTGGGTCTATACCCCACTCTTTGTATTTAGCCCGTCATTATGGATTGTTGCTTTGTTTAGCTTATCCCAACTACTTTGACGGCCGTTCCGGCCCTGATGTAAGAAGGTATTGTTACTTCCCCGGGTGCCCACGAATACAGTCTTATTACGGTACTTACTTAGCTATAGCCTATCAGTGTTTCACGTTTTCTGACAGTCGCAAGAAGTAAAAGCTGGCCTCACGTAGGAGCTTTGTAACGGAGTTTTGCGTCGGATAGCCAAGTTTTAAGTTAACCGTATAGCGAACCCATTCCTAATGGCCTGTAACTGGCGCTAAAATGCCTGATGTATTATATACCAAGTTCATACGTTTGTGTTCCCAATTTGTGAGAGCGTATCTCAATACCAATGGACGGCCTTCGTCATTTTTGGTAATAGCCGAATTAACGAGAAATGGAAAAGGGATGGAAAAGTGATAATCGACACCAGTAGTTGATAATATCGAAAGGAAATATTGTGAAATTCTCTTTATACATTCTTGATAATCAATGCACTAATACTGCTATCAGAGGATACCGTTAAAGGAGGGAAAAGTATCGGATATAAACGTTGGATTATTTGTACTTGATTCCTTTCTGTTACTTAAAATATGTTTTCTATTCAAGTTTAGGAAAGTATGAACGAACTGGTAAGGGGAGGTATACACGATAGATCTTCACGTGGAGAGCTAGAGCTTTCAATTTTATTTATGGCTCCCAACAGAAGTTGTTGTTGGAAATATACTTGAATTAAACCTTAAAAACTGACAATCAGCATTCTTCATTATGTGTGTACACAATATCAAATCGACTAGTTTAATAGCCGTTTACTTTATGGCATTCGATGTGTTTATTTGTCCGAAATGGTCGTCCATTTTTCAAATATTTCGACATCAGCGATTATTTTTTAATATTAACCCAACCCTTTACTTCACATTGGCATTCACCAAGGTATGTATATTGTATTGGCGTTCTAGGTGTATCTCTTTAATTTAATCTCGACAATTTTTGTCATTGTATTCCAGCTTTAGATTTGTTGGATAGACTACTTACATTTAATCCTCACAGACGGATAACAGTAGAGGAAGCTCTGGCACATCCGTATCTTGAGCAATACTACGATCCTGCCGATGAGGTATGTTCTGTTTTCCAACGATTATGATCTATATCAAACACTACACATCCTACGGCCCTCGGGTGCCTTGTGCGATAATGAATTACAATTTTTGCTGTCTTATTGATTTTAAAGCGCCCTGAACATATAACAGCTATTTTTTAAATAAAAACGAATAGCACTGGCATTACAATAACTATCTCAATTTCCAATACTATAGCCAAAAGCATTGTTATCGCCACCAATGTTGTTACCCATGCCGATGCAAATGTCTATGCTATTACTATTCCTTGAAGTCCCACAAATTCTTTTTCTGTAACTAGTAACATAGCATTATTGACCAGTTTAACCCTATCCAGACTGGGGTAGTTTGAGATTCCCAGAACTGGGTGAGGTGGGTAGTAGGCCAGCAGCTATTTCAATGCTACTGACCATGGGAATATCTGTTATTGATGTATCAAACTCCGCTGTTATTAAACGTTTAGCTTAAAGTGTACCTCCAGTGGTCAGAAACTTTTTATATTTTGTTCATTTTGTTTCAAGGAATCAAACTGTCACGTTTATTTTGGCCTCACGTACAGTTTCCGTAGTTATACGTGATTCTGTAACGAACTTTTTCCAGAACGAGGCAATTTTTTACCTTATAAGGAACAAATCTGACTTCATAAGGACAGGAAGCTTCAGTTGTTAATGCTGAAAAAATCTATACGAGGTAAACATGTCGGCGGCTAGGAGAGCAGTTTTGAGCTCTTTTACACGGTTTTACGTGAAGTACACTCAACGTACTGCAAAAAAATAGACGGAGGCTTTTAAGGTCATTGCAATTAACAAAATACCAAATAAATAGCCATAAAAGAAATATCTAATCTCTGGTCTCAAACATCATTCAGGATTTTCTTTT
>JAAAKL020005455.1:0-19285 GCA_010016065.2 Carybdea cf. marsupialis auct. non (Linnaeus, 1758)
GTGCCGGGTTTCGATCCGCGGCCTTCCGTACTGCAGTCCAGCGTGCTAACCACTACACTACACAGGCTTGCTCTCCTAAGAGCACATTTTTAGGCATACCACATTCATCAGACAATACACTCCGTCAACCATGACTACACAATTACGTCAACATACACAATGCGAACATTCATTACAGGAAGGTGATGTCACAATGATCAACTTCCAACAACATATACATATATATTTAATGAAGCTAATAACAAAACCAAAAATTAGGTTGATGGTGGCGGTGAGAAATTGGGATTAACTTCCCGAATTGTCGACTTTACTATTGCACTATTTAGTAAAGTGGTGAAGTCTTCGTTTTATGTATAGGAGATCCTGGGTTCGATCCTTGACATGTTTATTGAGTTCGGTATCAATATATATAGATAATACTTCCTTTCCAGGCATATAAATTTACAATCCTTTTTACAGAAAGTAACTCTGCTTATGGGATCTACTGCCTGATGAGTTTACTAACTCCTTAATGTCTTTGATTAACTATATCGGAGACCATGTCAAAAAACATCCAGCAATAGGTGCTATTGAGCCAGAGCTGCTTTAATTTGAGAAAGCCTACAAAGACTTAGGAAGGTGGTCGGGATTTCACGTTTGTGAAATACTTTTCTACTTCTCTAGTATCTATTCAAACTTATATATATGGCATAAAAGAATGTCACCAACTGGAATGGAACCTGTCACCCACGCATTTGTGGCGTGCGCTCTACCAACCGAGCTAGATGAGCCTCATTGATAACATGATCTATTTCTCTAGTCGTCACATAAGCTCCCAATACTCCACCAAAGGGACATTGACATCCAGCTCCAGGCAATTTTGGAGACCAGCCTCTCTTTGTCATGTGAATTGACCATGGAAGTACTGACATCTGGTCCATCATGCTGTCCACAGCCCACTGAGGGTTGTGAAGTATTTTTGAGAGGAGAGGATTTGAAATGTTTAGACTGAATAGATACTAGTGAAGTAGAAAAGTATGTCACCAACGGGATTCGAACCCCCTGATCTATTCATTGGCGTAGGATCTACCGACTGACGTTGGAACACTTACAAATTTCAATAGGCTATGCAACATGATGGGTAGCATGGCAGTCCTTCCATTGGTCAAGTCGAAAAGGGGTTTAATGCGCAAGCATGATGACATCGTAAACTTTACGGTTTTAGGTGCAAAGAGACGATGTTGCCATATTAAATAAGGGAGCCTATATGCTCGCTCATATGTTATGCAAGTACAGCGGATGCTGAATGCCTGATTAGACGCAGGGGAACGATTCAGTTTTGCCTTTCGTCAAACATGGCTGACGTTACCGTTAGCAGAACACTCACAGCCGCCAACTTCGGGGGACGACTCTTCTTCACGCGCTCATACACAAATCAAACCTGATAATGCAACTTATTTACATATCACTGTCAACCAATAGGAATGTCCCGTAGTTGACATGCGTAGCACCATTGACACAGCACCGCTGCATTTCTTTTTCGTACGTAGTATAATATCGGACGTTTTCGGAGGGTTTATGTAGCTAGCCTTAGGGAAATACCCGAGTTCTTGGAGGCGTCCCGTCTGGTGTTGTAGTACATTGCCTTTAAAGCAGTTTATAAGTTCATTTGGCTTTCATCTCTCACAAATAGGTATACAACCAATCATATGATGTAACGGGAGGCCATCACATGACGGCATAAATAAGAAACCAGCAGATGTAAACTGATTTTTCCAAGAAATATATGAATGCACTTGTCATAGATTAGCATCCATAATCACAACAATTAAAAGGTTTTTGCATGTTACAATTTCAAGATTCAATAATTATATGTATGCCTCATTGTTCTGTTATCACTGTCAACATAGTAGATAATCTTGTGTGCTTTTTACACCTCCTCCGATTAAGTAATCTTGTATGTTTGTGTTGACATGGGTTGCAAAGTTGAGTTTTAACTTCGAGCTTGTAGGATCACATCTTGTTTAACTTAACTCGAGCTACGTAACAGATCCACTCATCTTCCAACATTTTACGAATTATTTGTTGGCAGTTTTGATGGGTTTTTTTTACACTGATCTGATATTTTTCTGCCTTCCAATTAAATGAAACCCATGGAGGTTCCTGTCTACGTCATCAAGTCTTAACATCTATATGATGTTAAGGTCTCTAATAGACACAGCAGTGTCTGGTCTGTGACTGTGAAGAAATATTATTATTTGAGATCCATTTACATAAACGTTTTTTAGCAGTTTCATCATTTTGCATATCAAAGTACCCTCCCGAGTGCTTTCAATGTACATTTCAACCTAAACAAATATCTGACGATGATTTCAAGGCCTACTACAAAGTGTTTGATTGTTAAGAAGGTTTTTATGCATCTGATAATTTTGACTTCCTGCCGTGACTCATAAATATTTGATTTTGTGGAAAGAGGAAAATGATATGACCAGATAAAGTCAAATAAACAAACATCCTTTATACTTAACTAACGCTTGGACGCCAAGTATATCACCTGAATACATCGATGTTTACTCGTGTCCAGCCAATGAGTCCTTTTATTTATGTTTAGATTCTCAGCTCAAAGGCGGACATAGGGTTCACGACATGAATATCTGCACATGATCAACTGAGGGCTGCGTATTATGTCCAAATAACTAATCAACATGAAAGCCATCCGATACTCTCTTTCAGAACATGTAGCTGTACAGTAAGAATGTCTTGTCAACTGCTATGAAAAGAGATATTACTAAAATATCTGCACCAAAATAACGTTTTGCGCCGAATAGCGAATCGCTGCGTTCTGTTTGATACCACATCTTCTCCTTTGGAGCTGCGATTACGCAAAATAAAAGCTATTGTTGTACAAGTTGCAATTACACCATAAACCATTTAACAATTTTGCGCGTAAAAGTGGTTGTGGTCCTCTTCGCAGTCATGGAAATAAGGTTTTCATAGCACGTCCTTCGAAATTGATGATATCATAATCGGTATATTACTAGATATGGATAACAGTTTTTAAAGATTAAAAAAAGTGATTAATCGCCTTTTTGTAAACGTGGTGGTGACGAAACCACAATTGGGTGGCGAGGGCTAAGACTTGGTGGTGATGGAACCACAATTGGGTGGCGAGGGCTAAGATTTGGTGGTGACAAAACCACAATTGGGTGACGAAGGCTAAGACTTGGTGGTGACAAAACCACAATTGGGTGGCGAGGGCGAAGATTTGGTGGTGACGGAAGTACGATTGGGTAGCGAGGGCTAAGATTTGGTGGTGACGGAACCACAATTGGGCGGCGAAGGCTAAGATTTGGTTGTAACTAGCATGCAATCCACCTCTTTGTTATTGAGAACCTTGTTATTTCAAGATGACAATGCCAGTAAGGCTCATACTCAAGAACAGAGAAAACACTGCAGCAAGGTGTTAGTTGTCACAGAGATTGGAGTGTGTGGAAGTGAGAAGAGGATAATCGAAGAGATTTATAGTAAACATGGTTCTAGTAATCCAAGTTCGTCTACAGAAGACTGCCAACTTTTCAATATCTAATATGTTTACGTCATTTACATGTCCAAATTTGCTACATCATTATCTTGATCATCATCTACGATCACTTGAACTCATCTACTCACGCAATCAGAAGTACACCTAATCAAACAAGTTAAACAAGTACACCTAGCTAAACAAATACGACAAAGTTCACAACAAGTCACCTCATCTGATAAATTTACATTGGTACGACATTAATATGACTATGAAATCTGTACTTTCTAGAGTTTAAATCAATTCACTGTTGCATGCCTTTGGTGATCTATGAATAGACTAAATGGAGTATGGTGTGGAGAATTGTCACCAGGCCATTTTATATCGACTTTTTGTTCGCGGTAGGATTGTAGCCTATGATCAGCTATTCCTACTTGGTAATCTAAGAAATAAATAAATTGACTATGGTATAAGTTAAGTAGCAAGAATTTATCGAAATAAGATTTTTTGTTATTCAAATTTATGCAACCAGTGAAGGTTCAATTTATTCGACAACCGCACTTAAATATTTTGAACCCCTTCGTATCTCAGCATTTCAAACAATTTAAAGATTGAAGTACATGTATTTTTGAACTGAAGTGATCTTCTGATATGCTTTCATAAACTGCATGTATTTATTTCGGCGACACTATACGATTTAATGTTTCTTGAAAATTTGATGTTCAGCAGTTATAGGCAGCTAGAGCATTTCTGTGAAGCGTTTAAACTGAATGCTTACACTGGCCATTCAACAAAACCTGTACTGAATGGGCAGGGGGAGTGGCATTTAGGTCTGAGGCTCTGCATCTTTCCCGATATTCAAGCTATTAGCATTAACATAGCCGCCATGCTATAAGGACCCCTTCCAATTTAGAAGATCTACGTTAAGCCCTCCCCCCCCCCTCCCCCCCCACGTTTAAATACCTGAATCATCGTTTTTCTGAACTACTGGTCACTTCTATAGCAAGGGAAACTCTTAAAACAGTAGTAATAACACCAATTTGTTTTTTAAGATATGATGTGTTCAACTGCGTACAGTACTTACTCAGAATTGCTTTTTAAAGATGTTCTCATTGTCACCACTGATCTCGTACCAGTTTTAAAGTTTTCACACTTTTAGGTTCTCATTGTTAACATAACTTTCTTACAAGAAGTAAAATATGTCTCAGTTCAAGAATGCTTTTCAGTTCAGTTCTAGTTTGAAATAATAATCTAACTACAGTCATAACTCCTGTTTCTAATTTATTTATTTATTTTAATAAAGAAATGTGCTCTGTTTACGTAAACTTTTGTTGAAGAGGTTCTTATGCGATTTAACGAAGAACATCAACGTTTCCGCAAAGTTAGCCTCTAGTCTGCTCACTGCATCTGCACTATGGCCAGTCAGTAGCTTCCAGTCCTTTTCAGCTATTCCATCCTTTTTATATTTCAATTTATAAGCTAGAGCGCATATACATATTATGCATATGCATATACATATAAATACACATATACATATACATATGCATATATATATACATATATATAGATATAGATATACATATACATATAAATATGCACACATTGTACATATCAACAGTAATCTTAAGTTGCTGAATAAAACTGAAAAACGTTAACGTATGTACCCAAGATTGACATCGGGATCACAACAGAGCTTCCCCTGAGTAAGAAACACGGGAATACTTCTTCGAAAAATCAACCGAGTAAATTTTTCCCAGACGTTAAAACTGTTGATTGTCTTAAGGATACTTTGCGGTGGTTTTATGATTTGAGCGTCTTGTTACGGGAATGTTAAAGTGGATTGGAAGCAAATGTAAGAAAGAATAGCATAACTTTTTGAATTCCTCCTGCATTAGATGGATTTAGTGTGGTTTATGATAACTTTTTGTCCCTTCCCCAAATTTGAATAGGGTGATCACGCTTCTAGTAAGAAATATAGCAAGAAATGTTTGCATATTTGTTTACCACAATGTCCAATAGCCAAAGCATTTCGAATGTGAAAGTCAGTTAATCAAGAGGTCAAGAATTACATGTAAAAAATATGTTTGTAGCAAAAACATAAACATGCAGTGAAAGTCAGACATTGTTATACAGAAAAACACAGAGAACATAGTGGAGGCCTAGATGTACTAGATAAACATCGTGACACCCTCTCTTCATTGATATGGTTCGGAGATGTGGCAGTTATTCGGTGCCTCGGTGCATTGTTGTGTTTACCGTTCTCAGCTTTTGGCATTTCAAATAACATCAAGTCCTAATACTCGACTGCTTGATTTCACCAGATTTATGATTGTAAGACTCGATATCCTTTGCACTGTAATTCTTCAGCTTATATTTTTTGTTAAAACAAATTTGATTACATTTTTTCTTTAAGTGCTCTCCTTAAATTAAGGTCACCTTGAGTTCAAAATTATATGCAGTGGTGTTTAGAATAATGTTTTTGCAGCAGGCTCGTAAAAATCGACTAGTTTCCGTTAGTTTAATCCTGTTAGACCCCATTATATGCCTTCAATAATCAACGATGCTGTGAGGATAGTCAAATATAACACTTGTTGAGGAAACAAA
This sequence comes from Carybdea cf. marsupialis auct. non (Linnaeus, 1758), assembly GCA_010016065.2. NCBI lineage: Eukaryota > Metazoa > Cnidaria > Cubozoa > Carybdeida > Carybdeidae > Carybdea > Carybdea cf. marsupialis auct. non (Linnaeus, 1758). Next base: position 6,104 of record JAAAKL020005455.1, read on the forward strand.
TAACAGGAAAATCTGCTATAGCTTAAATAAATATTTTATCCGGATTATGCATACCTTAATGCGATTTACACCACTAAGATAAACCAGAAATACATCATATCAAGCAGGTACTTTTACTATGTGAAAGAAATCTCGTTACGACAATTGAGTATGGGCTGACAAAGTTGTGACTATGTATTGTAATGACAAAAAGCTTTATTTTAAACTAGAAGATGCTCTTCCACTGAAAGTTGAATTTATCCCTTAAATATTAATTCTGTAATTGTGGTAAAATAAAACATATGCCTTGCTGGTATTACACTTAGGAAAAGTCTTTTTAAACACTACACTAGAAAGTCTCCTTAAATCAACTGGGAAAAAAAATAAGCTAGGGAAAAGTCTCGTAGAAAGTGACAAAACTCGTGTCATTATATACACCTGTTAAAAATAGACGAAATTGATTAACCCAATTTGTATCAATAAGGCTTTAACGTCTGACACCTCTGAATACAATGACAATTATCAGCGGAGAATTGGATCTAGTCTATAATCAACGTAAGCCTAGGTCTCCATCAATAAATGTTACTCGGAATAAGTTTATTTTGTGCATTTTTTTACATAGTAGGTAGTTACAGGCTTTGTTTAACTTGTCTTACCACAATGTACATTTTAAGTACAGCAATGTTGTACCTGTTTTCAAGGTACAAAGAAGACAGCAGCTTTCTGTGGAGGCTTTTGAGACGGAGCAAATAGAATTCGGCCCAAAAGAAATTTTCTGGACAAAAATAATTTTTTTTGTCGTTTAAGTCATGCCCTCTATCTTATTATTACGTTTTCTTAGAAATATCAAGGCTTCGTTATTTTTCTTTTCGTCAATGTCTTTTGTCTGTTTATGTTCGGTACTAAATCTGCGTTTTATAAACCGGGTCCTTGAAGTGTGGCATTGGCCCCAAATGGAAAGAGACTCAACCAATCGAATGTTGTGTAAACATAGATTACTCAGTCCGTCCAGTCCTCTTATTGATTTACTCTGCTTAAATTTAGGCGTTTCGGGCGACTAGAGCCCAGTGTCTATCAGTTACGTTATATTTACGACAATTCCGTTCCATCTTCTCCTTAAATCTCGACCTTAAGTTAGTAGCTGCTAGTAGTAAAGTGGTCAACACATTGTTGCTTCCCACAGTGCGCAAGAACACTTTGTAGATTTGATACGCGTAGAGATATTATATGAAGACGTCAAGACATATTTACGATTTGAAAGGATTCAAACTGTTTAATTTTGTGTGCCCATAGTTGCAATCATCCGAATATCTGACAACGCAAGAGTCGTGGAGCTAGTGGCCATTATAGTCACCAATTTGTAGAGTTCGTAGAGGAGGTGACAAAGCGGAAGTCTCTAAGTCTATCAAACTCCACTGCAGAAAACTAATGAGAGCAACGTGACAAAATGAATTTATACAAAAGCAATCAATGAGCAAGAAGAGATTAATGTTGCATATTATTTCACTACAATATCATCAAAACAACATTCGTTTACTCTACTTGCGACTCAAGGTTGGGATATCTTGAACACGCCAAGGAAAAATTTGCGGGCATAACTTTCCCTGCAATTTGTTGTTATTATCCTTAGATATTTTGAGCCGATTTTCTTTTCTCTGGATTAAATTATTGTCTTTGAAGCAAGGTTTGTTATTGAATTAGTGACGAAAAGAGGCAGAGGATTGGACCCCAACGACTATATTGTAATGTACATTCTTGTAGGTTGCAAACTAAATTACGTTCGCGGAAAATACTTAATTTTACCGTATGAGAACTCTCTTCCTAACAGCTCTCTTGCATTTCATTTCATTTCCGAAGTCACAAGAGGGCGGCAAGACTAATATTTTCTTCTTCTGCAGGTCTACAAGGTTATGGTCCATATCAGAGTCAATGGACTCGCTACCTTGTAGCAGCCCTAACAATACACCAATTACGTGCCTGTATGTATGTGCATCCAAACTTATTTAGTCCGGGATGCTAATGTAATCGTAGTCAGATACATTGCTGTATGACAAGCTGTCTCCATCAACCCTTGGGCCTGAGACATATTTAGGGCAACTAAGCATTGGCTCTGTATCCCTGTGACATAAGTCTTGGAGATTTTCTTCCTAGTTCTTCATTCAGCTTGATCATTATTACGCTTATTTAGGTCAGGATTGCCTATAATTGTGGCCAATTTCTCGAAAGAAGCCTCGAAATTTGTTTCAATCGCTTAAATAGCTCAATCTGTATTAGATGCTCTCTAGAAATCTTAATAGGTATATTAGAGCCTGTAAAAATCTGCCGCTGATTGCTAGGTTAAATAATGTAAAAACATAGTAAAACGGTATAGAAAAATATACGAAAAGGATGCTTCCTTTTTGCCGTATACAGTTTCTTCTAAACGCCTCATGCTAAGTGACCTCTCACGCATGCACTCGATCTCATATTGCCTACTCTCCTCGCATTCACAGGTCAAGGGAATCTAAATTATCTTTCATACGGTAAGTATTCGGTTCATTTTCGATTTGTATGATTGTAGCGTACCTCTGTTGTTTGATTGAAGGTTTGCGTTTGTATGTCTTCCATGAATTTCTTTATCAAGGGAGTCATAATGAAATGGTACTATGGATTATGCAACTATACTACAAGATTGAAGATTGATGATGTAATGGAGAGTGATTATAGGTATATGATGGACTGTCCCGTTGATATCGACATATGGGAGCTCAACTGTTCAAACAACTGAGCAACCTATTCAGTAACTCAGAGTGAAAGTGGATGAGTAGACAACAGTCATATGTATTCTTGACATACTTTTCAACCACATTCAGTGTGACACAGGTGTATCAGGTGCATCACAGATTTATAGGCTTGGCCGTTCTAACACAAACGCAACTCATCCGACAGACTTCAACAGTTTCTGCCTTCCCAGATTACTTCGCATGAGCTGCTTTTGTATCGTGACAATGATCAAGAGAAGCTGTCTAAAATTCCCAGCGCAGGAATTGAAGTGGGGTCCTTGAGTTTTTTTAAAGCCAGCAACTTAGAGCACACAGACAACTGTCCACATATCATCTTATCAAATAATACAACATGACGTTGCTCATATCAAAATTTTAAGGACAACATGTATTTCTTGAGTTTTTAAAACATTTTTAGACGAATAGATTTTGGTGGGTTTTTGAGTATCCATGCATATTGTTAAATGAACACCAGTCGGTGAAGGATGACCTCAAAACAACAATACGGCAGTGTTTATTTATTGATAATACATAGATCTATATATATGTGCGTATACAATGTATATATGTATATAAATATATGCAGAAAAACGTGTGTACCAATTATGTTTTCATGTGAACAAATAGCATATATAGCCTTATAACCATATGGACCTTCGCAACCGCAGAAATTGTGTTCCTTGATATAATTCAAAACTAAGAGTAAAAGACGTGAAACAGTACGCGTTTTGTTATAATCCTAAACTTGAACTAGAAACGAGGAAGGTCAGCAATATTAAGTGATTCTGTGGGTGAAATTTCATATAATGCAATATGACCCGAATACGATTATGCACAGAAGTGTGCAGAAAATACGTCTAAGTAAATCTAGGTACCAAATCAATAAATACTGAAGTATTGACTTGTGTTCTTTTATTGATAGTATTGTATTTTTCAGAGATGACATGTCATAAGAAAAGATGTTTTGAAAAGCAGAATGTTAGAGAGAAAATGGAAAAGAGGCTCAGCAGAGGAAGACATACCTGACATGCACCAATGAATGGTTAAGCATCAGGGAAGAGGAATATTACATGCTGCACGAGGCAGAATGTTTTGGAAAGCATGTCCAAGAACGTCCATTGTGGACGAGGCACTTATTATTAGGAATTTATTATGTTTATCAGGTATTGACAGCCATTTGTTATCAAAAAATATAAAAAATTCATTAATGATGTAGCAAAATATCTGTCTTTAATGTAAAATATTATTTCATCAGCCCGATCTAAATTTTCCGCATGCACCTCCGCTGATTGCTTCTGATTCTGTGCTTACAGCTTCTCTTCCATCCAAACTTGAAAGTGCATAATGCAATGCATGATGCACATCTGAATCTTACATCATAATAGATAAAATTAGCGAAGTATACTTCTCTCATGTGCAGTAAGAAAAAGACATCAAAGTGATTTTATGCCAATGATGTTGATTTTTGTTTCTGTAAAAACAAAGACGTCGGCGAAGCAAGACAGAAAACTGTAATAACAGCATGGAGCGCAAAGATTATAACAATTACTGAAATCAACTGTACTACTGGGGACTATAGGAAAATTTGGTAAGTTAGTAAGAGATATAAACGTCGAGTAATATTTGTCATAAAAGTGACTTTGCATGCTTTTGTTTCACTATATTATATATACACACAGTAGAGATAACTTAGGGAAGTATTGCAGAATAGCCTTAGAGAGACGTGTTCGAGGAGGATGAACTTCTTATCTGTCATTATTGAGATTGTATATATTGCATCAACGCGGAGGGGAAGCGTGACGTCACGATTTTAAAAATCTATGAATTATGAAAAAAATACTCAATTTTCAAGTTGCCCTATTAGAAAGAACGTCAATGACCAAATGGAGAGTTTTGCTCTATCCCAATAACTAGAAATTAGCTTTCAAAGTTTTACATCTCTCTAATAAAACCTTGATATTTGATGCTGGATCCTTACTTTAGGATCCAAGGAATATTAACAGAGTTTTGACCAGAGATTTTTGAGATTCAATCGTCTCTAGTTTGAACATTATATACACTACAGCACTGGTATTTTGGGAACAGCCTATTCCACGTTTGCATTTCGATATCTGGAGTCAAATAGTACTATTTCCATAACTTTTGATTGTGACTTCATCACTTTCCCTCCGCATTAGATTAGATTATTGCGTTACTGATAAATATCTTCCCTGTGCTGCATCAATCTCTTATCAGTCTGCTTCATAATCTAAGTTGGTATAAGATCATTGTCGAAGAAGAGGTCATGATCACCGTACCGCTCTGATTATCCTGAGTAAGTGAAATTCATAAATTTGTGGAAACTTTTAAACCTATTCTCTACGTCTTTCACGGTATCCTTTCAAGTGATAAGTGTAAAAAGTCTAAAGGAATAAAAATTTAGCGGTTTGATCCTCCAAGAAGTTTAGTTAAATCATTGAGGAACGTAAAAATAGGCAACGTCTTACACACTTCTCAATGAGATGATTTTACTAATGTTTACTGCATTGTTTGGCATATCAAAGGATAGTATGTGGAATGTAGGAAAGGTCACGACTAGAAAGAAATATCAATTTTCACTTAACTTTACGATGTGACAAACATCGTTCTGAGTAAAGTACGATGATCTTCTGATCTCACTGAAGTCAACGGTGAAAGCTCAAAATGCGAGGTACTCAGTAGCTCAGGTACTGAGAAGCTTTTAATGATATGAGTCTATCTAATGAATCGCGTTAGGAGCCCAAATATGTTTTCGTCATCCCAGATTGTTCGTAAGTGGCCGTAATAGTGCAACACTATGTTTTCAATTACTTCCCTGACTTCTATTGATACTATATTATCCTTATCTAATGTGAAACAAATTCCTGATTTAACGATTGATAAATAAGGTAAGTCATTAGAGGCATGAAACTGAAATTTGTGTTACACTGGAGGCACTTACGGGCGTTAAATTATGGTATTATGTAGGTAATAAACAACTTGGCTCCCTTGAGACATCTCTATATAATAATCATAAAAACTGTTTGTGTTACAGAGTCCAAGACAAGTCATAGTGTTGGTTGAACAATTTTCGTATGTCTCTCGTCATAACCTTTGCGTCATAAATAAGTATTTATAACGTAACGGTTCTCATGAGGGTTATACGAAATGAGCTTCTGCAACCAACACTATGACTTGTCTTGTAGAGCCAGGACTTTGTTAAAAGTTTTATTCATAAGCAGCGGTTACAAATCAGCTCATGTAGTAGTGGCACTAACTAGTATACTTCGCTATTGGATGTACGCTAGTAAAACGTTTGACAACCTAAAAGAAAGTGTAATTTTCTCTGGAGTGTTCAATTACAGTTACTTGCAATTTTTCATTCTTCTTAGCTTAAGAGTGCTTTGTTGGTTTGTTGAGATTTTACCATGATTTGTATGCAACAATAAGACAACAATCTGTAACGTTGAAGAATGGAATTTGCCTAAGTACATACATATAAATAAGATAATATTCAAATTGCTTTAACGAGCAACATATCTTGTGACTGAAGCATAAATTTCTCAAATACACATGTTAACCTTGTAATGAGACGTATTAGCAAGATGGCATTGGCATTGGCAGGAGGGTCTTTGCCTACAATCATGGCAGTGAACCACATTGCCTAATTTTCCACTCATATTTGTGGGGACTGAGTACTATATAGTTCTATCAGCACAAGCATTCCCATTGTTAAGTGAGGTAGACTATTTGCAAAACCTCCGTACACAAAGAAGGATCTGTCGGACATCAAAATCCTAATCCAGACGAACCTTGGCATAAGTACAATGTCAAAAATCCCTAAATCGCTGAAAATACCACCTTCATGCATCATTTCCCCGTTTCAATTTCACAGAACTAAACTGTTGAGGATTATCGTTTATTAATCAAGTATGCAAAAAAAAATTCGTCTGTCTTCAAGATCCATATCTTTTGACCATGACTTGTAACAATAACAGTTTTCTCAAGTATAATACACCACCTTTGCAAAACACGTCTCTATCATTCCCTTTAAAAGCCTAACGATAAGAACCGTTTCTATCATCATATCATAACCAGCTGCGGGCCCCTGTGGTTAGGTAACGTGTATGATTACCTGTTGTCGTAGACCGTAGTAGAAAGACTCATGTAAACAAATCATGATTTTACGTGACAAACTACTGAGCATACACTACTCACTTTATACCCATCTTGCCTAGACCGCAGACCATGAGGGCTGGATGTTTCTACTTTTGAAAAATATTGCGGTCCTTGTAATTAATGAGTAAACACTGTGGATAGTAAAAGAATGTTTCCTACCAAATGAAGGCCGAGCTGAAGAAGACGTCACGTACAGACATGAAGTTGTTTTTTTATTCCAATAGTCAAATTCCATCTTCAACAGACCATTAAAACCCAAGGCTGATCTATAATCTCATTTTCTTACATTTAAGTAAAAATGAGACTAAATGCATGTATTATGACAGCATCAGTAGATATTTAGTATACATATTTCCTACCCTTTGCGACGGCAAACTGACAAAGTAGCTTGTACATGGTCGAATTCAAGATCTTCAAAAGTAGCGAGTCCCTTTGATTATAATCTCCATTTTTCTTCAAAGCTTTCCAGGTACAATAATCTCTAAGAACATGTGTTCCATGGTATCTTTTCGAAATAAAATCAAATTAAAATATGCATTTGAAAATGTAGCCTATGTTAGACGAATGCGCAAAGTAAGCGAAGATGCTGCAACAATTTAAATTTTACAATACGTTGCAGTGCGAGAAGTCACCAACGTCAGTAGCTTATTCACGTTGAATGGACTCGACGGTAAAAGTACTATTTACAATAATTAATATTGGATAAAATGTTACTTGTTTACAGAGCATTTTACTTCATGTCTGTTACCTTAAGGCAATTGTCTTTGCTAGAACTCTTTCCACAGTCAGGAACGTTGTCGAGATTGTGCCATGAACGTGATCGAAATCTGGACTGCAAATGGTTAAATCCTCTCTTTATCCTTAGCCTTGGGCTTGAGCTGGCACTTGAAACCGCCGGTTTTTCATCAATGTCCAGAGTATCGTCCGTGAATTTATTATAAGAAGCCATTTCTTATATTCGTGTAATTGAAGAGTGCAGTTTACTCCATTATTTGTGTGCACTAATTTCACTTGAACTTCCTTGGCTATCTACGGGGAAAACACGCAAGTCCCTTTCTGAAAGCGAAGCAAGTCCAACGACAGCGAGTACCTCGAGTAGTAGCTTTCCTCTCCGAACTCGAGATTTTTCGAGTCAGCTACAAACAATACATTCTTTTCACGTCTAATGGCAAAAGCTCAGCTTGATTGGCTTTTATTTTGATAGGCCTCAGTGACAAACAAAGCTTTGCAGCTATCACAGACAAACTATCGGTCACAATACGTAACAGTGTGGTCTGCACTGTGAACTACCTGCAGAGGAAACGTATCACTAAACTTTGTCTGTTGAATTCCCTGCATTTTGTATCATGGAAGATGCATAATTTATCAGTCGACATAAGTACAATCCTACCAATCAGTCACCGTTTGAACTTCCCGTCAGCTTCTGAATTTATTGACCGTCATTTCTATGGCCACTCAGCTGCCAATCGTAACTATTCATTCTCTGCTAACAAGCATTTCAATTAGCTAAAATGTGTAATGGTCACTTGGAGGAACCAACAACGTCACAAACCATCAATATGTTCTCACAAAAATCACAAACTTCCTTATATGGTAAATAATATACCAATATAGTATGTCAATAAGACACAAGCGCTCGTTCCATCCACTTAATTGTCTGATCGTTCAGGCACAAAACGTCTAGTATTTGTTTTATTGATCAATCGAGCTACATTTCATCAAAGAGGATTGATAACTGGTTAAAACATGCAGGTAAGAACTAAACTACCTGTTGAATACCATGTCCTAATATGCATCACAGACAAAAATTAACTACGACGATAGTTAATCAATGTCCAGCTACAATAAATCGTATATTTTGTGTTGTATTTCGAAAGGCAGTTAATCGAACAAAAAATAACCGAAATTGGTTAAGGAAACTTACGTTGTTAATCCTTACACTAATTTTTCAACCCCAGAAGGCAGAGCAACATAAAAAGAGACAATTGTCTATTAATTCCCCGTCGACCATTCTTCCTAAAAATAAGGGAGATATAATGCACGTCATATGTAGCAGATAAGGAAAGAACAAAGCATCAGTATCCTAGTAAGACAGAGAGGTGTGCCACGTTACAAAGAATGTAATTGATCCTAATCACACAAGATTTTATTAACGAATTATGATATGAGCTACGACTTTGTTTAATATGAACATAACGTGACCTCTTAATAAGATTTTTATACTGATAAATACCCTTTCCCAATTAATTATTAAAGGTTATTTCGGAATTGATATAGTTATTGCGACATTATATACCCTCTTGTATTTTTTAAATTCCTCCGGTTTTTGAAACTTGTCTTAGTTTCATTACTGATGAAGTAGAGATGCGTCACTAAAGAAAACAGGCTGTGACATGACGATCAGTGACACAAAATTGATCTGAGCGGAATGGTTAACAAAGCAAAATAAAATTGTAATATAGTTGGGCGGCTATCATTTGAATAAATACAATAACAGAGAGAGGCCAGGCCAGTATTCGTTCAGACTGGGAATTGACTAGATATAAAAGAGTTTAATGAATAAACATCATTACGTATCGAAATAAAGGTTGCTAAGGAAGAAGAAAGGAATTAAGGGCTGAAATGATATCCTGAGTTTCATGATTTCTTTAATGAGAATAGTTCTAAAAGTAATTACTTCAACTTGAAAGACTGGAAGTAATTATTTGATAATGAGATGTGTGAATATGCTAGTTCTATGGATGAAAGTAAAGAATAAGTTCCTAAACAAGAATTCAAAATGACAATTAGCTATCTCATGTCACAACGACTAGTATATCTATACAATACCACACATGTGTTAGGGACCGGATATTGTGCTGGTGTGCACTTTTTCTGGTGCTGTTATCCAGCCATACCAGGCGGTTGAGTCGGCTTATTGGCCGTCTTTTCTGCTCGATACAATACATTGTGGCACGTCAATCTCAAGCTACCCTTTATTTTTAGCTAGCCAGTTTAGTGGCCATATATCTGTTTATTTAGGTTAGTTCCAGTTCACCAGCCCACTGTTTATCAAGAGTATGGAATCTGCGAAAGACTCGGTACCATACTGAAGAGCATTGCGTTTTTATGTTAGTAGATCTTGGGTGAAACATTTGGGAATGCCTAGTCGAAGAACATGATGATGTCAGCATTATGTTTCCTCGATAGCATTACGTGGAGAAGATAGCCCTACGCTTACAAGGAAGAGAAGGTTAGGATGAAGCAGTTGAAAGAAGTGGCATAATGGTTGATACAGAGAGTAAAGTTTGCCATTTTCATATCCAAAGTTGTTAAGTTAACTCATATCCTCCACCGCGCTTTGGTAATGAGGAGCAAATATGAAGAGAAAAAGTTTCTGTACAGTGTACTCTCGCTAAATAGGCCTACTTTAAGACAAGAAGCCAAAGCTAAAAAATGGGCTATTTTGTAACAAGCATGAGGTGATACAGCCGGGATAGCTCCCTATTCCGCTGCCCTTGCACGCGCTCTGTTCATGTTTTTGCCATAGTTCCCATACTTCCTCGAGAGGATGTCACAAAAGCACCTTGAGGATTGAGAACTTCTTGTGAAATGAGCAAATGTAGTTATAAAAACATTACAAGGGACCTGAACATAGACATCATTTTCAACAGTCCCTTCCTATCCACATAATGACCAACCCACGCTTGCGCAGTGCTGACTGTTTCATAACCCACAAGAATTTCACAATTCAAATGTAGACATAAATCGTTAGCAGGTCTGCTTCATCTAAAAAGATTACATGCCGAGATGTAAGGAAGAAAACTACCCTACTACTTTTGCAGTAAACTTCCAAAGAGTGTTTAAAAACGCACTGTTAGAGGAAAAAGTATGTGCGTTAGATACACGTAACAATATCTTCTTGTCACTCAACTAAGGGTGACATTATAGCTTACCTGTATCTTATAACAAAGATGCGTCTGACGTCTGCAACCGTTGAAGCCAGGAGATCCTTGGACTCATATTTTGATAGATTTTGTGTAACTATTTAACTAAAGTATCACATCACATGCTACCTTATATTCTCGTATGATACCGGCTTAAAGATGGTTCAGCTCAAGTGCAGTGGCAACGATGAGACAGCAGTTGACTATACTTTACACAATGTTGTTATCAGCACTGCTTTTAAACACTGATATCTAATGTAATAGCGTCTAGGGAAACTTTTAACTTTTCTGGTGAAGACATCTTGCGCTGCGCTGGTTGAACATTTGTAAGAGTAGAGGAAGGAAACTGAAAGCTATGAGTTCAAGAGTTAGGATCTGCCTTAATATTAGAAATGATCGACTTAAAACTCTAAAGGATCAGTAAAGTCAAGTACAAAGTGTTCGAAAGCAGCAACTTCAAATGCAAGAGTAAGTCAATCAATTGATGTGAAACCCTCATGGATATACTATTATTGATGGATGCTCAATGGCAGTAGTTGAATCATTTCGATGCGTGACATGCTTTGTGCTGGCATCTGGTTACAAGCCACTGTCAAAGACTAGAGTTGAGATCTTCGCATGGACAGTTCTAAAATGCTTTTCATTCTGGCTAGTACACCACGTCCTCCTACGGCTCGAGAGACATATATCAGACCTGCGGACATCAAGTCCTATGCCTATGCCTCTGAACACACACTCCACGACCTAACTGCCAAAAATTGAAAATGACACAAAGTTTAGCTAAAATCACGTGTTGATCGGTAGTTGCAGATGACTTTGATACACAAAAAACACTTAGGTGTTTAAAAAATTACAACTCGGGTATTAATACATTTTTTGTTATTTTAATACAGTGGGATTGTGCAAATAGTACGTAACGTTTAATACCTGGAAACGTACCGAGTCACACTTGCATAGGGGAGCTTCGAAAGCCCTTCCCCCTCCTAAAAAAAGCCCGAGCAAAGAAAACCTATTGTTACCATGACAGATGTTAATTATGAGAATGCAATGTCTCCCATGACCAATAATCTTTCACACGCTGGAAATTATTAAAGTCCCTAGAACAAAAAGTATAATCGATCGAATTAAAGATCAGTGCTGTTTAATAAACTTTGTTGCCATCAGCAGGATTTGCTAAAAAACGCTGCAGAAACAGTTAAAATTTGGGGGAAAAAACTATCTGTCTCGGAAGTCAAACTGCAACGACGAAAGATGATCTTGAATTCAGAATCTAAAGAACTTGTTATCCTCTTCCATAGCTTGATATCATATCGAAGTCGAAACTCTGCGCAAAAATAAAAGTCAAATCAATTCAGGTCTACGTCTCAGCTTCCTGGACTCAAAGAAAGAATTTTGGTAGCATTTAGAATATACATGCAAACATTTGTTACAAGGGGTGCTAAAATTATTTTTGAGAAAGCATCCCATCAAACAGTAACTGTAAGTTCCGATCTCCCCTGCCTCAACCATTGTCAAAGAAAGTTCATTAGGTTTAACACAGGATTTTTAATAGCAAAGAGGGATTAACAGGTGAGACGAATGCTCAACATTTCTCATGGCTACCACTGTAAAAGAAGCACTGCCATTCACCGAGTGTAACACCATGGCTAGAGGTATCAAAATACTTTCCTACCGTTATGAACACGAGCTAACAAGAGCTAGTCATGAACGTCCAGCATTTGTTTACCTGGCTCCTGAAATTGCTGCTGAGGTTACATTTTCTTCCTCTTGATCCCATTACTCTTCATAACAGAACTTAAATTACTTGCGACTTCAGATACTTTTATAGACTCAGTAGATTCTCTATCAAGCATCTCAGCAGGTCTCAGAAGTTCAATTGCTTCTTCCTAAACGCCAATTTGTCTGCCTTACGACAGAATATCCCCAAGTTGGCAATCCAGCAATTTATTCAGATCTATGATAGAAATAATACATGCCTATGCCTCTGAACACTCACTCAACGACCGAAATGGGTCGACAAATCATTCCAAATCTGTTATTTTTCTTTTCATTTCTTCCCCCTTCAAAACTAGCTCTGTATTTTTAGCTAAAATTCCTGCGACACAAGCATCATAACTATCGTCTGCTAGACCATCCAAACGTGCCTAATTTACTCCTTTGATTGTAGATTAATTTTTATTGAGTCCTATCTCCTCATATGGGAGTCCAATAAAGTCTCCTCCTCTCTGCCACGGTCAAATTTCAAGCCAAATGGTTATGAGCCATGTTTTCTGAATTTATCAGAGCACTGCTCAACTCGGTTATGTATTAGTTTATTTCTTTATTTAAAAAATCTTGCT
>JAAAKL020005456.1:7565-19285 GCA_010016065.2 Carybdea cf. marsupialis auct. non (Linnaeus, 1758)
GTCTCTACCTCAACAAATAACTATGTCTCTACCTCAACAAATAACTATGTCTCTACCTCAACAAATAACTATGTCTCGACTGGACCTGTTTCTACGCGAGACGTTGCTTTTACTACTTAAAACTTCATGGAGAACCAGAAAGAATTAGTGACTGAAAATTGTACTGCCGCTATGGACTTGGTTTGAAAATATCTAATAAATTGACGATAACAAGGTAAGGCCAAAACTCATGCTTCAACATAATAAGTATTATTTTCTCAAAATATCCGTGCTAAATTACACAGTTTGCTATGAAAGTTGTAGACGTGTTTTAAGATTACTACAAATACTTTACCTGTTCTCTGACAGTGTGGTTCGGAGAGACAACTTCTCGTACCATATGCTGAACAACCACTGGAAAGACTTTGCCCTGAAGTTTGGCAATGGTTTCATTTGAATCAGGAGTATTACACTTCAATAGCAACTCTTTCAGAATGTCCTTCGCTAAGGCTACAGTACCTGATGAGACCTAAAAAATGTGAAATGAAGATACCAGTGAAAATACGGTTTACAAATGGAAGTAATTAGAATGGGTATGACAGCCAAGTATTGTTTGAGATCAATGATTTTTGGACGTCTTTCGTTGACGAAATTTGAATATAATTCCGTCTTAGTATTAAATCTATTACTGTAACGAATTTGATGACTTAACTTATGTGATTCTTATGGTCTGCTTGCAAATGGCCGTATATATGAAACATCGGCCCTACAACGTACGCGATCTACACCAAACATAAGGAGTTAACGTCGTATGAATGACTTGCTGCACGACGATTACTAAGTGTAACTAATGGTTGAAAACTATGTGTCTGTGCATCGAACAGAAAAACCGCAAACGAAGCATAAACAAGTACACATGATCTACAGTTAAATCCTTCTTAAAACAACCTATCATCCAATTTGCTGTCTTTCCAATATTCGCACGAACTGAACGTGTCGTTTGGTTGTCACAGTAGAATGCACGTGTTGGTGTTTAGTATTCATTGTACGAACTGAGCAAGTGGTTTTACGTTTCATGCAATTTAAAAGAAAAACACAAAAAGATGGCGGTACCTCGTTATTCAAGTCCATCATCACAAACATTAAGGCTGTAATGAAAGTTGGTTGATGCTCCAGGGTCCACTGGAAGGGAAGTATCTTTACCATATACCGAATGGCAAGGCATCTAGAGATCAAATTCACAAAAGGAAAATACTCTACAAAGTACAAGCTCAATATGAAAGAGCAGATCAAGATAAATATGAAAACAACTTCCTAATATGAATAAAGATTTTATGTTCTGCATTACTTTAGCAACTATTTGAAATCACAAAACAAGAAGAATCGAACCAGTAATAGCTTGCTTGACCACCTAGTTCACTAAACTTTAATGTTCTCTCTGCAGTCTGCTCCTGCTGATTATCCAAGCATCTATCATAGCGGAAGTGTTGAGATTTCTTTGGTATGCGATTGCATAAGTGACGCCATTACTTGCCACAATGATTCATAGATTCCGAGTATCTGAGATCAGTTTATACTTACCCTCCATTTTTGGCAAACCAAGCCCTTTCATAACAGCAACTGCATAGCTTTTCCGCCATATATTCAAAAAATGGTAGTTGTGCAGCCTGCAGAAGAACGGTTTAGGTTCAATGTTAAAAGAGAACCATTGAGAAACTGTTCATTAGATAGCGATAAAAGTCTAGTAGTCATCCAATGGGAGACCATTGTACTTACAGAGTAAACCACATGGGCCCATAACCCTTTGAAACTAAACGCTTAAGCAGCGTGATGAACAGAAAAGACTTCACATTTACGTCATAGTTACGATTCTCACGATCATTCAATATCCCAGACGCCCTCCTTTTACCTTAATGCTATTCAATATGGTAGACGTGGTAGAGGCGTTTGGGTGTTGGGCCTATGACTCATAATAAATGCCGTAGAATCCACAACGGTTCGCTGCACTTACGATATCTTTCAGCTAAGCTATCCTTTCGACCCACTGTGCCAAATAAAATACGGCAACACGGGTATTAGTGTATTTTTAAAGCAATACACAAGTGCCAACTTAATACAAGAATGTAAAAAGACGTGTGAAGTATTGTCTATAAGTTAAATAATATAACATTGGTATTTGGTCTTTATTCACTTAATGTATAACAATTCAATCACTTAAACCGATCAATAAATTTATAAGACTATAATAGGACATTGCTTCCGTCTACCTTGTATTTGCTGCCAATAATGAGGCAAGCAGTCTCGAAGAGAACAGAAATGGCAAGTTCCCCAATTTTGCAAAGTTCTTTGTCTTCATGTGACATCACATCGGCAATGGCATCCACTATAGTTTGCACACTCATGTTCTTTAGACTACAAGGAAACAACAAAACCTCGATATTAAAAGTAATAAAATGGCCATTAACACAAGGTCAGAGCAAATGAATCAAATTTCATTTAAGTTAGTTTGATACACATCAGTCTGATTATGCAGAGGGGCTGTTTATTACACATTGTAATATCATTTTTAAACAGATGAAATCTCACTAGACGTTTCTTAAGTATTGTCAAGTTGATGCTTACCTGGACTGTGTTTGCTGTGAGAAGATACCTACATATAAGAGGAAAAACTACGCAAATTAAAATTCTGAAATCTATCGCTTTCTGTACCTTACTTTGGTGAATTGTGTTTAGCCTTAATAAACTCGTAAACTGGCAACACTTCACAAACACAATAAGATAGATGCCCTTACAACAATCTCTTCAAATCGTTAAAAAATGTGTATTTAAGTATCGTCCCTAGGACTACAAGTGGTTAAATGTAGCTAAACTAACTTAAACTGGCTTTTAAGCAGCTTTAGATTTTAAAACATACACCCCAAAAATCTCTAACGAGGATAACTTCACAAGTAGGTCCGGCCAAACTCACTTACTCCTCAACAACGTCAATATACGACATTTACTAGTGATGAATCTGCACAAAGATAACGTCCGATAAAATATTGTTTTCGAAGTATTCTCTGCCAGCACTTAAATGAAACCTAAACCTCTTCATACAAACCATGAAATACAACACAATTTAATAGTACTTGAAAAGTAGCCATTGCATCGAAGTACTCACCGGTTTGTTGGACAACTGCAAGCAATGCGAAGTGGCGTAAAACCCCGTTGGCAAAGCACAGGGCATCATCTTTAAGTTCCTTGATAAAAGCACCGACTGCGGAATGATAGTAATGAATGAAACATGTGAAAAGTATCTCGAGGGATCGATGAAGTACACCTTTCCTGTAAGATGCACCATGTTTAACTATCAATCATCTCGCCCTTCTTTTCCCATCGTATTACTCGTATCATTTCTACAAAGACCCCTTGACTGCCATTTCAGTAAGAATTTTCTCTTTGCAAGATAGACAGCAGCAAAGACCAACCATAAACCACATATATAAAACATGTTACATTCTAAAAGCACGCCCCGAAGTAAAGTTACATACAAATGACGGCTTAACACAGTCCTTAGATTCTTACTACGTTGACTCTTAAACCTTTCGTCCCTTCAATTTGATCTCCCAATCCTTACTCGTCCAGAACAGTTATAGGGATCTAGTTAAAATGTTCTGCTTATGTTGCCATCTGTTAGTATTATTAACATGATCTGTATTGTCATGTTAAGGTGTTGCCTAGCAGCAGGCAGAGACCTGGTCAATACACCGGGATGGAACTCCTCTTGGTCAGCTCTCTATTGAGGAGAGCCCTCAAGCCCCCACAAGACAACCATGCACTATACTGCCCTCGCACCGCAATCGAGGGATGATACACTGCAGTTATAGGGTGTAGCGCTGCCTATCAGAGATGGCTTGAAGATGTCAGCATTGATCACCATACGAAACTGCTTCTGTTATCTATCTTCCTTTATCGACGTCAATTATCATGAATACACTTTGCCCTTCAACTTTCAAAATTTTTGCTTTTTATTCAGCGTAGGTATTGCAGAACGTTTGCCGTTTCTTTCCATATTAATTTTATCATGTTAACGATTTAAACACCAACGAATGTCGTACACAGGTTGACAAATATTGGTGCAGATGAAGGTGTTTAATGTCTAAATTTGTCTGATCAATCAATCTTATCAAACAGCAAGCATGTTTGGTGCTCATACTTACACAGCATCCCTGTCAGACCCTGTTGGAATGTCTTCTTGGACTCTTCATCGACACATGGAACGACGCAGGACTTGTTGGACAGGGTCAACGGCTTTTGGCTGAATCTGTCAAAGAAAGTTTGTTACAAGACTTAAAAGAAAGCTACTATTAATCACATGGCATCTACAGAACATAACACAATGATTGTAAAACTGAAATTTAAGTAATATTAAAATAAAAGTAGTTTTTGATAACTGAATCAATTATCACATTTCACATCTTCCTCTGTTGCATCTCTTTTGACTGGTGTTATACAATACATACTTCCATCATTAAAAGAGGTTGACTGTTCATCATCACGGAAGTATGCTTACGAAATATAAAACCTCAAATTCGAAACAACCTTTGTGTGGAATTCTGTACATCATACCCCATGGGATATCAATGATCAAACGTCAGATGAAAAATTGCGCTTATCTGATATTTAAAGCTTTGGGGCTTGCGAGAAGGATAGGGGTCAAAGGTATGATAAATGTCGGGGCAGCACCCCCTGAAGTATTAATTCAGCGACAACCCTTCAGCAACATATAACCGTTTCTGTATATGCAAGCTTGGCCACAAAAACTGACTGTAGCGATTGTGGAACGGCATGTCTGTTTTGACATTATGAAACGCAAGTGTCAATTCAGTGGTCACAAAACCGGCATTCTGCGCAACATGTTGACTTGTGATGACAACCTACAAGGCGGTTGCAGACATATAATTCTCAATAAAAACTAATGCAATCCAGTATGTTTCTATTGGTCAACATACCCGGCATCTTGCAGTAGTTCCTCCAAAAATGCTCCGTTGTCTTCCAGCGAAATTGCAGCAATCAGGTAGTACTAATTATGGAGATCGGAAGAAAGCATGGCACTACGAGTTGCTCGAAAATGTAGGGTCAGAAAAGATGAGAAATCTTTTTGCTGGAAATAAGAACCAAGCTAATAAACACTCGCAGAAAGTACAAGTAAAGGTAAACATGAATTATGAGAATAGCGACTATTTCTTAACAAACCATAGTATCTACGAAATTTTGATGCCCCTTCTATTATGCCATCAAGAGCATAGGGCATGGGGCCTAATGTGCTGATAAATGTCGAATAGCACTAATAAATGCTCAGTGATGACGTCATTCATAGGCACGATTTCACTCAAAGCCAATGCTTCGTCTGAGGTAAATTTAGATCATGATGACAGCACATGAAAGAAAGTAGCACATTTATTTTCGTACTAAATGTAATTCTAAAAGGGGAATTGACAGATCATGTTCACAACTCGTCACCTGTCTGATGATCATGTTCCACCTATTCGCAAGTCCTTTACTATATTGACTAAATAAAGAATTGCATACTTGCATATTCTTTTCCAAATGTAGATTAACGAGTCTCGATTTACGCTTTTGTAACATTTATCCGACAAAAACCGTGTTCTTTTCAACAAGCAAATGTAATCGCAGCCCCGCGAGTAACGCCGATCTTACCTTGTATAGAGAAGGCAGCTAATGGCATGACCTCTGCGTGTTAACAAGATTTTGATTCTGGCAAACAGCACGCGGGCTAACACAGTAGCAGTACTTTAAAATAAGACTTTAAACATCTTTGGCACAATATAATCAAAAGATATTTCTTCTACACAACGTTGATTCGTACTAGAGTGTTTATTTTTTTACTTACTACGCAGCAAATATCGAAATCTATTGCCAAGTCACCGAGGATTCTCACCCTATTAATGAGGGGATTCCTTAACTTAATTTCCCAAATATTCCCTGATAAAAAGAAGATATCAGGGATAAATTTACTTGACTCTCGATAGACTTACAAACGCTCAACCATCTTGCTAAAACTAGTCATTGTTTTCTAGTTAACACTTTTGGCAACACTAGAACACTGAAACTGTTTTTCAAAATTGTAATCAGGCAAACACCACCAAAATGATCACCAGGTATACAAAGAAAATAAGGTTCACCTTGACAACATTCCAAGCCTGTTGTCTGTAGAATGGGGTGTTGTCGAACGAAGACGAGCTCTGCTGACTTAGTAACTGTAAGCTGGATGGGTGCGTTTTTAGCACATTGACTGCACGCTCGATGGCCTGTTTCGAGAAAAGAACATAAACAATATATCATTACTGTATCAACGCGGTAGGTGACGAAGACAGTGCCTCGACAATTTAAATGGAGTAGTATGACGGGGATCTATAACAAACTTACGATGTAGGATGAAGTGCTCCTCAACAACAATTAGAGAGAAGGTAGGATTGCAATTACAACTAAACAGTTAACGAAAGACGCCAGAAAAACGTGTCTTAAAATTACTGTAATCCAATCTTCTTGAAGTTTAACATAAAGGGCGGTATGAATGGTCACATACAGCCATCAGATGATTCTGTAAATGACTGTTTGCGCAACATAATTACATTATATGTTAAAGATTTCCTCTTATGTTTGTCTACTCACGGGGATTTTCCATTTTCCATTAGATTTAAGTCTAGGTACTAAACGTCGCCCTCTTCCCCTCCTTTCACTCGCATTAAATTTTGGTGTCAACTTAGAGCGCCCACCTTCGTCCGACCAAGAAAGGCCTGGCGATGACTAATTATTGGGCATATTTTTCAACGGTACTGAATAAAAATTAAATCCAACTGACTGAAATGCGCAGTGTCTCGGTACAGGGACTAGCACTGCTGACATTGAAGAGTATATATTTGATAAGCCCCACGCCCTCTTCGCCATGGTTGCAACCATAGCCCTGAGTGGAGCATTTGAAACAAAACTACAAGACAATTTGATACAAAGAGGGAGAGATCCGAGCAAATACTTACGCATGCTATAGGCAACTCGATAGGTTCTGTACTCTCTCTGAAGAAGAGGGAAATACATGGGCCAATGTTCTGGCTGTGCTGATAGGCAAGCTACAAGAAATAGAAAATACAGAATGACAGATCCCACTATCATAACCACTAAGATTTAGAACAGTTTATACCTTCAGGTAAATTTCAGATTGTATGTACAGCAATGGTGTGACTCTTCAGGCAATAAGAGTATGTTCATTCCATCAATACAGATCTACAATTTTCATTGGAAAACTCTGATTCCAGAAATACCTCTATATTATATAAATCATGTGCAAATTAATGGTAATTTACATGTTACAAAGAATTGAAAGTAAGTGTTCAAAATAAATGATTTATCGAACGTATCGCTCTGCTGAATATAATTACATGGGTGCATGGGTGGCTACATGGGTAGCGATTATTAGTCCCTTGGCCCACTGTGGATCACTTGTTTGTTACTTTCCCTTTTTGAAAGAGTTCTTTAGAACTGCTAAGGTCCTTTGTCCTAATTGACGTAGGAAAGCGTCTCTCTCACTGGGATTCACACTGGAATGGGGTAGGGGAAGTTTTAGGCTTCTTTGCTTTAGAAAAGAATAAAAATAGTAACTTAAACTATTTCAATCCCTCTAATTAATAATAACATTTAACATCCCTACTTGTAGATGATAACATGTAGAATTCGACTTGATAATCCCAACTGCCATGCCAAATGGTTAGCAGACAAAGTATTGAGTATACGAATCCTACCTTCTGAGGTTCCTTCAGCATTTTTCGACTTCCTCCTCCAAATTTACCAAGAACTCGAAAGGCAACATGGGCTATCGTCTCGTGCGGGCTTCGCAAAGTTCTCCACAATGCCTGAACGTATAAAAAAAGAATGAAGCATGAAACGTATGCTGACACTTCTCAAGAACAAGAAAATGTTGTCCAAACGCGAAAATCTACTTCACGAAACAACATATCAACATTACACATATATCATCAATGCAACGGTATATACCATGGCAAAACTTGACGAGGCAAGTACCTGCGCAAAAGTATTGGAAAAAGGGAAAACTCATAGTTTCTGCCTTGTTTTCGTCAAAAAAAAATAGATAATTTTGTGAATTTCTAAATTTTATTTAACCATTTCTATCATATTTCGAAATACCTCATTTTCACGTTTCATTTTGTTGCTACTGTTGTTGACCATGTTGTTTTATGTTACAGGGCTCACAAGGACAACAGATATGTACATATATTCCGTGTACATATTATGTATATATTTGAAGTGCTTACCCTGTTGTAAACATTCGTTAAATTAAAAAAATCGTTTTGCCCTTGGTAATAAAACATTTTAATGGTACTCACCTGCATTAGGTCAGCACGCACGGGTTGTATGTGATCGTACAGGAAATCCGGTTGGAGATTATCGACACACAACTCTAATGTACGAAGACCCTGTGAAAGAAACATGAAAATAGTAAATGCAATTGCTAGTCTCTGCAGAGGATCTCAAGGATTCGAAATATAAATTTTTTAAATCCAAACGAACTTTGCCGAGTTAGCGAATTTATTAGGAAAATAGAACTAAAGCACAAGGGCGTCATATTTGCGAAGTGTAATCATTAGTTTCAACTATTTGCAGCGCATCTATGATATATCAGCTATCCAGCTTAGTTTAGATTAAGATTATTTAGGTATCCTCATACAAAACCATGCATGCTAAGCCTAGAAGGGAAATGTGATGGTGTATCGTGGGAAGGTATTCCTAAAACGGTTCAGCTCAGAGAGTTTCTTCTTTTGCTGATCAGAAGAAATATATTTGTATAGGAGACACCTTTGAAAATCCTGTTGTCAAAGAGCTTGAAATCTCTATCCTTACTGGAACTAACCTTCTTCTTTGTCTTAGATTACCCACTACTATTCAAGACTAATTCATCAAGTGGGTGATGTCTGATGATTGAGTGAGTTGAGCGACGTCCACAATGAACTGGAGCCAAAGTGGTTGAGCAGACTAGAGTCAATTGTATCATTCACGTGCTCTTCAAGCATATTCAGCGCGACACATATATGAAAAGGATGGGCCATCCAAACACAGGTATAATCCATCTACCGGGCTTCTGGGGCTTCCGTCTCCCCAATTTCCCTAACATGGACTGGTAGTTGCCATTGCATAAGAGTCATTAAATCTGCAGTTTCCAAAGCAAGAAATTTTGGTCACGCGGCCACACGCTAGAGACCCAGCTATTACATGGATCATTAGTGGATTATCAATACAAAATATATCTACAGTACACATAAGATACATGAAATTCTTCTAAACAACGGTGACGCCTATTATAGCAAGATTCTTACCTGACTGATTAGCGTTTGCGATCCATTCAAAGCTGAAACTAAGGGGTCCATTAACATTGGAAGGTAAGGCAACAGGGAGCTGCATAATAAAAAGGAACATGAGTTTAGGGCATAATTCGAATGTGGTTGGGTCAAGATACGAAACTGTGAAAACTTGTAACTGTCACGAAAGAGTTATTCCCTCTTTTGCAGCAAACAATAGAAACCACCTTGCAGTGCGATTATTCAGATAATGGCAACAGAAGGTAACCGTAGCATTTACAAGTAAAATATTAGCACAATTCACTTTTGGAATTTGCTCGGTGATTCAGAGTGAGTGGATATCGACAGTGTTTCTTACCTCAACCTCACTGGAACCGTGAGACAAAGCTCCACAAAAAGGTCCTTCATATGCTGTTTGTGAATCCCGCTCTGTAGGTTATTCAGACCTATTCCAAAAGTAACATGAAAATGTAAAAACTTTCAAACAGGGTACGAAAGTGAAGCTTTTAAGCCAAATTAGACTTCAAACAGTCAAATGGAAAACGGAACATCCGGTAATTGTTTCTCTCAGAAACACATCCAGTTAAACAAGCAATGCGTTGCCATTAAATGCAATTGGCCAAAAATAGATGTGATACATGTGAATTTATTTATTACATATAGTATATATACGGTACAAAAGACTGTTAGGAAGTAGCTCTTCCATATTTATTAAATATAACGAGAGGATGTCAAAAACAAACAATCAACCTAATCAGCGTTTTCAATCATGTTTTCTTCAGACTGCAATAAATAACATTTGAATACCGAACATAACAAAAATGACTGTAAAATTAAAAATAAAATATAAAATGTCTGTCACTACCATCATTGGACAAGAATAAATGAAAATGGCCTTGTTAAGCTACTTTACCTTGCAACAAATTCGGTAGCAAAGGAAGAAACTCTTGGTACAAAAGATCATGGCTTCCTATAGGGAAAAAATGATGCTGTAAGGCTTGCGTTTCACAAGGTTTATTATCATGCGGTCCAAAAAGTTCAAATAATGTTTCCTCAACCAAAAAACATTACAGAATCCATTCTTACTTTCGTACTTGAAGTAAGGCGGCGAGGAGGGAGATGGTTCGAGCCCAACCTCGGCGTCCATTGTCAAAACTCCCTCTGCGAATAAAGCAGGAAAGTGGGTACCCCTTGGGAACGATAAAGGCGCTGAGGAAAGAAATTCTCTGCGTGGCTCAGGCCATGTGCTTTCCTAGCACATCACATCCCCTACGCTCTGTAACAGAGTATGGGACTATCTTAACCTTACTTGAACTGATAATAAAGTTCGCATGAAAACTCGACTTTTGTACTTTCGTTGCTACTCATGCCCACTGACATCTCGTGCATCCTTCGTTATATTGGAAGAACTCCTACTGATGGGAACGCTATTAGATCCACCCACTGATCTCTAAAAAAACACTGGATGGAGCATCTTCCGTCTCAAAGCGAGGCCGTTCGTTGGACGCCAATTCAGTCCCCATCAAACAAAGCTTATAAAGAATGTGTTCCAACATGATTGACCTTCTCGCACTATTTTAACTTGTGGGGACTAGTATTCGTGACCACAATTTTTCGCTGTATAAATAATGGGAAGTTCGATCCAGTCCACCCAGCTTAGGTATCTCCAGACCTCTCACATATAAAATGTTAAAACTGCAAAAACAATTAAGACACTAAACATACATTGAAAATTGCCATGAGCACATCTAATATCAGACTGGCAGTTCCTAGCATCGGAGATCCTTCCCTTTGTATATGTGAAAACTTCTACTAGTAAACCCCATTCACTCACCTCCACCAATGGATCGAAATAACGCTCTGAGCAGAAGAAAGTAATTGTACGGCTCCTTTGCTTGCATTGCCAACTCCATTGATCGATTTACAATCTCATGAAGATGTGGCTACAAGAAATAACGAGAAGAAATGGTTATCAAAGCAAACACAAATAAAGAGTACAATGGAAGGCAAAGTTTCGTTAAAAATGATACAAACTCTAAGTCTTAATGTAGACATGTTTCTGCATCTGTTCAAGCTGGAACAATGGATACACTAGCTTTGAGAAATACAAGAAACAGTGCGAAGAACTATTTCAGCCTAAAAATATTCAGTAAGTCTTTTTCTTACTAATGTTTCCTCTTCGTTGTCATCTTTCGGCTTGTTCCTTTTAAGGGTCGCCACAGCGAATCATCCCTTTCCATTTTGCTCGGTCGTTGATGTCCTCCATCTTCACGCCAGTAACCAACATATCCTCCTTTATAGCATCTAAAAACATTCTCCTCGGCCTTCCTCTCCTTCTCCTCCCTGGGGGTTCCATTCTTAATACTCTCT
>JAAAKL020005457.1:0-19284 GCA_010016065.2 Carybdea cf. marsupialis auct. non (Linnaeus, 1758)
ATGTATGTATGTATGTATCTGTGTATGTATTTGTGTATGTATATGTGTATGTATTTGTGTATGTATTATGTATGTAAACATGTTTGTATGTATGTGTATGTATATATATGTATGTATGTATGTATGTATTGTGTATGTATATATGTATGTATTTGTGTCTGTCTGTATGTATGTACGCATGTATGCATGTACATACTTAAATATGTACGTATGCATGAATGCATCTGTTGATGTATAACTGTATTTATCCATGTACGTCTGCATGTACCTATGTGAATATGCATGCATATACCTACAAATAAGCACTGGAAGCCGTTCTGAAGTCAATCACCTAAGTTATGATGGAAGAAACGCCTAAACAATTTTGCTATAAAACATGTGGCAGCTCAGATGAAATAACATCGTACGGAGAGGATGTCTGTCCTCGCGGATGCTATCTCCGCTACTTTACAAAACAAACCTTCAGCTAAACCGTAAGCTTAAAGAGGACACTTACATTTACCAGTGCAGTTACAACTAGGAATTCCATTAGCTTCCCTCGTCCTCCTGAAGTATAATCTTACCGTTTCACACACATATAATACTAGGAAGTTTAGAGTGGGAGAATGTTTTATCTAGGAAATCTTACTTCGAGGTGTACGTGAATGTTTATCAACAAACATGAGAAATGTTTTTGCTAATTTTGAATTAAATATCTTACAAGAGGATGAACTCAGATGATGTTTCAGCTCCTAATCTTTCGGTTGCGTGTTTGTGGTGCTGATCTAGGTATACCGTTACCTTTATGGTTTGCTTTGTAAATAGGTAATCATCTCCAATGATAGTTGATCATGGGTCAGGTTACAGATGCGTTTGTTTGTCGCTATTGGTAACTCTTTCTACACCACGCAACAAATTCTGACTCTAACTATTCTTAACCAGTGTGTCAAGTTATTAAACAGCATGACTCTATCATCTACAGCTGGGATATTTAACAAAATTCCCCGTGATTTCTTACAGACTGAAGAACGCAACGGCACGGGAAAACTTACGTAACTGCGGTTAGGTTATTAGCCCCAGTTAGTCTATCCGGGAAGAATATCAGTCATGCATATTGGTATATACGGGCATAATTACTATCGCTCAGGAATCAACGTATCAATGCAATCTTTGTAACAACGCGAGTTGAATAACGCAGTTAACAGTAGTAATACAGAAATGATAGTAATAACAAAACGTTCATAGTTGTTCAGCCACTACTTTCTTCCCTACTAACTAACTACTAAGATCCCTGGTAGAAACGATTCAACTCCTACGAGGATTATTTATAAAGGTAAAGTCTCAGTATTGCATGGAAAAACGAAAGCAATGCAAGCACCTTGTAGTTTGATAGATTGGTATTTAAACTCTAATGTCTAAAACTTACTTGAATGAGATATTATGTGGTTGCAGCCCTTGAGAGGAAATCAACCAAGCACTCAGCTGGGAAAAGTGCAGAAATGATCGAACCGCCTGCAACAACAGTTGCATACTGATGACTCTGTTTTTGCCGCATATCCTGCAAGAAAGAGCGGTAACCATCATTCTGACTCTGAGGCACTTTAGGCTCATTTATTACACGACTGTAGCAAAAGGAGTTTCAGAGTTTAAATCCTTAAAGACAAGCGTGCATCCAGGAATGAGAGCAGATGATTGACATCAGCTATGTGCAATTGAAAGCCACTGGTATCTTGCAGACTGTGGCGATTATAACGAACACCAGACTTCGCTCAAAATACGTAACTGCTCCATATTGGATTTTATTTTCTACTAAATGGAGGGAGAGGGTTTGGCGCATGTTGGGGCTAGGGAAATCGACAATTTTACCCGACGGCTTCAACGTAGCTGAAGGGGTACAATGCAATGGACCTAGGATAAATCTCGATGGCTACATATTTCCTACTTCTCTGTCATCTATTTAAAACCTTAAATGTACATCTATAAATTTAACACGTACAAACAGAAAATAACCCTGCATCTGATTCTTGAAGCTTTCCAGCAATGACTTGAAGCCCTAGTACATCTTCATCAATATGAAATTTCCCATACAAAAGATTCTGCGGAGATACGTAAAGTAAACTCCCCTGTGACCCATTGACTTACGATTAACACCCACTATCAGTCATTATTCATAAAGTTTATTATCAAAATTTAGTGAGGTGTTCGGGATCTTAGCTAAATTGGACATGACAACTATCTTTACTTACTGGTAATGTTGAAGCAATTCAACCTTCCACTTCTCAATGAGAAGATATTTATTCCTTTCATCTAAATAATCCAAATGAATCCGTTTGTTTCCATTGGGTGCTATGGTACAATTGGCAACTCCTGTATCAGCTTGGTACTTATCCATGGATGCCAACACTTCCACAACGAATCCCTCGCCATCATCAATTAGTGATAAGTCTAGTTTCTCTCTAATCTCCTTCACCAGCTCACACTGGAAGAGAAATGAACATTAGTGTGGATTTTATATGAAGTAACATCATTTCAATTTTATAACTATTTAAAGGTCATATTATCAAGAATGTGTGCTCAAAATTGACATGATATTGTATCCTTTAGGGAGTCTCTTGAATCTCTTGTACAATATAACAGAAATGCCTCCTTTATCTATGGTACATAGCTCCTCATGTAAAATAGAAAACGATATATTTTAAAACTAAAAAGAAAGCAACAGGGTGTACTGCTTTTTTTCAATCCTTCACTGAATACAAGGCAGGGTTGCCACTTCAAGGTATTGGGTTACTTTGAAAGAAGTAGAAACAGAAAGTAAACAGAAAAATAGATGTAATCAAAGAAAAAAACAACTAAATATTTCCAAGAAGATGTTGATTGACATTAGATTTAAAAGTGTCAAGGTCAGAAGTAAGAGGAAACCAATCAGAAGACAGAGAGTTCCAGATCTTGGCAGTTCTAGGGAAGAAACTGTTAGCATAGAAATCTCTGTTTGTTTTTGGAATAGAAACATAAAAGTCATGCAGAGATTCAGTATATCAAGTCAATCTTGACCTGATGAGGGGAAGAGGAATCAACTCAGTCAACTCAGGAGAATAATTACCAAAGTAGTACCTATACAAAAGACTTAAGGACTTAAACATCTCTACTGTTACACAGGGGTTGAAGTGTGCAGGCCAGTCAACCATACAAGAAATTCGTTTTGGAGCTGGCCAAATATGTTGAGGTAGCACTTTGGTGTACCAGCCCAAACATGACACCAATACTCAATGCAAGGCCTGATCATTACCTTATAAAGATATAACACAACGTCAGGTGACAGAAAGAGTACAGAATATCAGATATGCTATAGGATATCCAACAGAATGCTAGCCAATGAGATACTCATGAACGTATGACACCTGGATGGCAAATGATATCATAGGGAAACTCAAGTGTGATTATCCTCATACAATGTCATGAGACATCACAAGCTTAACATATGAGATATCAGGTAACCTTACAATATTGTAAACGAAAGCTTATGTGCATAGTCACAAATGAAAGGTCTTTCATCATGATCCAAGAGTTTATGACCCTCGCTGTGCAAAGGCAAACTTTATGAGCTATACAAAAGGGCATTCACTACATAGGGGTTGTACACCTCTCCATGGATACAAAACGACGTGTTCTTATTGATAAGAAGAGGAAATAATTCACAGAAATTCCCCTTTTATAGAATATAACCTCATTATTGAAGCCACTTCACAACTTTCACTACCACAGATACTCTCACCAAGGTATGCAAAGGTGTTTATGACTTTCAATTTATTTTTTGGGGTATTTTCCACCATGTTGACTTTCACAATCTTATCCCTGAAGCATTTCTTCTGTTGGTCCTATTTGCTTGGAAGAATATCCAAGGATTCTACAGTTATAATTGAGTTATTGGCATAAAACATTTCCCAAGGTCATTCATTGCCAAACTCACAGGACAAAGCCTCTAAAACTAGGATAAACAACAGTGGGAAGAGCACAGAACCTTGATCAACTCTTACATTCACTTCACACTATTCACAAAGTGAGCTCTGGATTCTTACTTGAATCTTTGGACCACAATACATGGCCTAGACAAGGCTGACAATCCACTCCAACACACCCACTACCCACATTGCCATTTAACAATGGTTACATACAGACGTTACCAGTTACCAGCATAGAAATCCCTGTGTGTCACAAGAGACACATTAAACCTGCAACCTGTCTAATCTGAACACTATCAATGCAGTCTTTACTACCAAATCTTATAGTTGCCATTGGACAATTCTGTGGTACTGTACCTAATGTTTACAAAGAGCGGATGTAAAAGTACCTTGGGAACTTGATACAACTGTGCATGTAAACATACAACTTTCATGTTAATGGGACAAACTCATCAAGAAGTTTCACAGGAGTTATGTTTGATACAAGACATATTTCAATAGTTGTTCATTTTGTTCTGCATCATTTCCAACATAACAAACTGGTGATGAGGACCAGTCTTTCTGCCTTTTCTACTTCAGATATCAGGGATGGCTACACATATGTCCATCCTCTTTGTTACAACTTCACAATGCAAGTTCACCAAAGCCAGCTAACAATATAAAAAGCATTTTTTAATTGGGAAGATATCCCCAAGCAGCTAATCTTCCTTTCCAGCCCACACAATACGAAAGTTTCCTGTCTCCTGGTGTATGGGGCATCATTGTAATAAGGCTCTTTGATAACCTAAAATGTGATGTACAGAAGCAAAGAAAAAGCTTTGGCTCCTATTTCATGTGGTTACTATCAGGCATCAAATTAGCTTGGAAACATGAAACAATCAACCATGTTAACTGGGATATCCCTTGCTGATCAAGAAAATGTGATGTAATTTAAAAGAGCCACTAAACTTACTAGTGAATGTCCATCTTGTTTCTTTGACTCCAAACAGCAGCTTTTCTTTGATGAATGTGTCAGTGGCCAACAGTGGGCACCTTCCTTACGTCCATGCTCAGACACATCTGGGACCCGTCCTTCAATAAGCAGCACAAGAAGATCTTGTGCAAACTCTTGGGGGGAGATTTCACACTCCACCGAATTTGAGGCCACCATGCAAACTGCTGTTATAAAAGATAATATAGATTTATGATATAATTTCAGTCTTGTAACAAAGTAAAGAGGTGACAAGGATTTGTTGGAATAACTATGGGGATTATACTTGGACTACTACTAACTTAAACTTAAAGGAAAATTTTTGATCTGTAATTAGCTGTGATGCCCAGGTTAAGAGGCAATGGCTAATGTAACAACAATACCCTCCCACACTGCTTGCAGAGGCAGCAGCACTATCTTCTTTTTTCCAGATATGTGTTCAACCCTGCTTCCACAAAGACTTCATTCAAAAGTCAATGTTCTGCAGGAATGAAAATTTGTTTGAGAATGTTTGTGAATTCATACTGAACATAACTAACAATTTCTGTCCAGCAAATAAGGTTCCTTTTCTCAGGAAAATAGGACAAAGTTTGTAGGTCACAATACTAGAAAAGTGCTAATCAGTCTTCCACTTAAAAGTTCTAGAGGATACATGTACAAAACACCAATCCTTTCTCCACTCTTCCTTTGGGTTTGTTTTAGCTTGGCTCACATTTTTATAGCCCAATCACAGATTGACCTGTATTTAGTCCAATCCTTTCCTTTGTTATCCTTCTTATGGAATGGGACTGTTTATCCCATCTATCATTCTTTGCACAACACAGAGCCAGACTGGCGAGGAAGCATGAAACACATATCTGGTTATCGCTCATGATGCAGCTGTTTCAGCTTATCTTCAAATTTTGTAACACTAAACATCTTTTCAAATAGAACTTTGGTTTGGTAGGGCAATGTGTTATGATACATTCATTGTTTGGATTGTTATGATCACGGCACACAGCAAACTGAAAGAAGATTAATGATTATTAAATTTGAAGGGATACCAATTGGGAAAATGTCATCACTAGGGTTAAAATCTTGAATTCCATAAAAAGACTGTTAGCAAGAAACTAAATTCAAAATATAGAACTGCTTTTATTAGATTTGGAATCATGTTTTTGTGAGTTCTCTTTAAAATCTGTTCTGAGTGTTCATTTCAGCAAAACAACATATTATAAGCAGTATGGATGACAAAACACATAGCTTGTGGCTCCAAGGACATATCTATTTGATACTCCTTAGTGTTGTGTCCTTATATCTGCTGGAAAGACATGTACACTTCTAGCAGAGGAATTTTCTCCTGCTATGCTAGGCTTGCAGGCTCATAAATATAGAGCCAAAAATATTTTTAAGTTCTTTAATTATTAGCTAGTCTCTTCATTACATTAAATCTAAGTGAAGTAATATGTTCAGCAATCCAGTTGCTGTTCTCCTCATTGGTAAATTTGGTAAATTCTTTTCAAAACCAAAGGCCAGCCAATATCCCCATTTCACCGTTCTGTCACAAGTCTGTATAGAAGTAACACACCAAGTTGCTCTTCTGTGCTGAAGTCTCTTTACAGCTTCTGTTGAGGCAAGGCGTGTTATGACACTCAATGTCAATGAAGACAATAGAATCATAGGGAGGCAGCACACCTTAGGCACAAATATCTGTAGTCAAAAAAGGTCCCAAGGCATGCTATCGAAAAAGAGTATGCATCGTTTGAAAACAGAAATCGAGTGATTCAATTAAGAGGGGGAACTATTTTATAGCTAAAGGGTGGGGCATTCTTTTATGTTGATGTTATTTCTAAGTTTATTGAGAAAGATAGAAGGATAGATTTGCAGTAGAGATAGCCCTTCAAAGACAAAATAGTGCTTCTATAGATGTACCTGGCATGATAAGGGAATTGAGGCAAAACTGTTTTTGTAGCACGCCTGGTCCAAAGTGATACCCTACGCCACTGGCTCCAACGTGTTTGAACTGTAAATAACAGTTTAGTCTACGATGTAAGCTTGCCTACTTATTGGACTAGGCAAAATCCTGGGTGGGCATCAAAGTTGCTAACTATCTTAGCTTCCGAGAACTGTGCCTGTGTTGATGTGGAAAATAAAAAGGGGGTGTTTTACTCATTTCTTACTTTTTGTTAAACTATGTAAAATTCACAGAAATTGATGTTATTATGAAAGGAACTACAACCATATCTATAGAACAATCTGTTGGATGATCAATGAGGGGCTATAACACCACATATCTCCATTCTTTGCATCCCCTCTTTGACGCGTGACAGTATGAAGAAATAAAAACCTTACGACGGGTTCTAAGGCAAACGAATATCCATCTGTTTTCACTTTTATTATGTACTTTTTCATGTCACTTGCTGCAAATTTTGATCTACTCTGTGATTAAAAGTAGCTTTATAGTACTGCAGTTCTTCATCGATGTAGATCAATTGATGTGAACCAGCTAAAAGCTTCTGGGTCGAAACAAATTGTCTGTATTATTATTTCCTCATCATATCATCAGTACAGGACATATTCGTACGTGTATTTCCGACAAGGAGCTCATTTTCTCTCCAATTTCTAATTAAACGCCATTAGCTATTCAGTTATCAAACAAAATATTTAGTCGTATTATCATCGGAATTAGTAACATTTCATAATTATGTTAACTATGCTTTTGATATACGCTATTCATACAAGCAAAGTATCCAAGATATTCTAACTGTTGAATCACAATGACATAGTGGCAATAAAATGTCTATAGAAACAAACCATGAAGAAATTGTTTTCAAAATCTTCTGCATGAACGAGATCCATCCCATATCTAATATCGGCAAACTTTCTGTATACAGAAAATAGAACCTTACAACTTCGATCGAAGCTTAACAATGAAAAAGAATATGAAAAAGAAGCGCTACTCACCGAAACAACAATGGACTTGTGTAGTGGAATAAGTTTCCATATGGTCATGACAACTGGATTGTTGTTTACGTAGGATAGAAACAGAGTGAGCTAAATGGAAATGGGAATGTAGAAAAATAATCACAACAAATTGATCCGTCTGTAGCATGTAAATGCAGACTTGTGATCTTTTCAAGGTGAGTGCGTACTGTTTATGCATAGGGAAAATGCAGAGGTCATTTGCTGAGTTCCTAGAATTAACCTCAAACTTACCAGTTTATCTAGGAATGCGGAAAACCATCACAAGTGAGATGAGTTCAATAAGCAACTTAAAGTCTCTATAAAACAGACATAGCTTTCTTTGAGCAAAGACATGATTCTTGATAAATTGTTTGATTTAGCATTGATTGAAACCCTAAGCCAAAATGATATACACACTTACAGATGTCGAGTAATTTAGATTGAACCATTGCTTCTTGTCAATCCTGACCTTCTTAATGCCATTAAAGGATATTCATAAGATTTTAGTAATGAATGTAGTCATCTTCATTGTTACACTTAACCTCTTCCTCTTTTTGCTTCATCCAATGCCAGAAGGCGTAGGTGAACCATGAAAAAATTCTGAAGCCCAGTTCTGTCGATCAGCCATTTCAGTTATCAGTTCAGATCCTTTCAAAACGGTTTTCTTATCTGGAGACCAATGTATCTTCATGGCGACTAACATGTCCTTGAAGTGAAATTCGTCTCTGTTTTACAATCTCTGATAACCATACACCATTTGTTTGTTGTAGGCGAGTCGATGCATTCGAGTGTACAACAGCGCCGCCTGATAAAAGCCACCCTGATAAAAGCAACTTTGTGTCACTTGACGGATTCAGATGCATGTTTTTAGTTTTTGGTGCATTGAGATATAACCCGACATCTTGACACGCTCTCTAAACTCGTTTGAGGAGATTTTGAGCAGATTTTGAACAGGGCATGATAAGATATCAGTTCAGTGTTTAAATTTAGTAGGGGCAGATTCAAGCTATGTAACTCATGCATCGAAGAAAGCAACTCCAGAGGATTTATTAACTGGACTAACAGTTACCTCGGCGGACGAAAGCAATTTGAACGAAACGTTCCTGACATTCACCTATTGATGCACTGATGATCCGAGCATTTACAAACGTCTTCGATTTGAGCAATCTCTAGAGAGCAGTTCAACGTACAATGAAAAACCAAGTTAATTGGGAAATAAAACAAACTTAGTTGAAATGAAGATAAAACCAAAATAGATAGATAAAAATTATACAGTACCTCTCAAATGGCGACAAATTTAATATTAACGATCAGCCAAGAGATTCCTCTCCTTTACTACAATCAGATCAGAGCACAAATCAGGACCAGGATACATCCCCTTGTAATACACTTGGATGGTGAATAATGAAGAAAGTCAATGGGGAAATTTTCCACAAGTCAATGATGTGTAAAATTGACTACAAATGTTACTTACTTTAGAAACAACATAGTCAGACATATTGTGATATTTTAGGAATTATTGCATGATCAACTTAAAGCAAAAGTATTCTTTGAATCAAATGACGTTACTAAAACGGACCTTTGCTTTAACTTTGTATTATTTAAAAGATGTGAGCTATGTGCCTAAATTGTAGTAGCATGTGTATTGAATAGCTTTAAATGAACCAATTACACGATACCCAAAGAATATGGTACCCTACTTTAGAGGAGCTACTTTGATAAAATGTATTGACCGAACAGTCTTTCGTATCTGTAATCACAAGCTATTACTTACAAAAGCCATCCAGTATCGTGTAATAGAGGCCCACGTTATCTCCATATCTTGTACTATGAACAACTACTACAACTAAAACAAAAGTTCATTCAATCTTCTTGGATTTGTAGAAGATGCAAAAGTCTGACCTGTTCATCATTTTACAAAAATTCGCATTATATATTCTTTATTAGCTTTTTGATTGATAATTTGTAAAGTAGGGTGTTGCATATGGATACAAAAATAGCATTCATAGTGAAGTGTTATGAACATTGATATCTTTCATATCAACGGTAGTTAGACTGTACAGCGTTTACTTGTTGCAAAAATGATGACTATAACGCCTGTCGATTGATTTTAGACTTGTTGATTTGAACAATTTTATTTGTTTGAGCATTTATTCAAGCATAAAATAAAAAAACAGAATTTTACAAGCAGACTTTATACGTTTAAACTTACTCTGAGTCTTTTGAGTCACACGGACCATTTAAAAACAAATTTTTATTTAGAGAGAAAATAACCAGTTTTCCTGAACTCTCAGAATGCTTTTAGCGTACTGCGTTATCTTTCGCTACCTTCCAAGATTACTTCTATTTCCAAAAATATAAAGGTCATTAGGGAGATAAAATAACTGATCAATAGTAAGTCCTCGATTATCTTTGCCTTTACTACGTTGTTTACTTCAATTCGACCTCTATGATACAGCTCCTCTTCCCTCGTGATTTAAACAGCTTACTCTTGCCCCGCAAACTCCATTATCAAAATCGGTTTTCAAACTTAATCCAGGACCTATCTATTGTAAAACGACTTTAAGGACAGCTTTCAAACTCTTATAAAACTCTCTGCCATGTGAAGTGATTTAAGAGCTTCAGCCTTTTCAAATCAAATTTAAAACGGTTTTGACTTGCAATGTAAATCCGACTTAATCGAATCACAATAATATCGTTGTACAGTTGTCATATCTACTGCTCGGTTAATAGCAACGTCTGCTCTTTCTTCTTCAGATTGAAAAAGTATTCTTGTATTTACCTACCAAAGTTACAAATTGTAGATCTCTACTGATTTAACTTTCCAAGTATTTAAAACGGTTTACTTATACATGTTCTTGTTAGGAAACGGTTATTGGACTGTTTTATTCTACATGTTCTTTGGATGTAATTAGCACAATTCATTTCCTAAATGTCCTCTTATCTAAGTCAGGTATCTCAGTGAAGTCTTGTAGTTCATTTTCACTTTGTGTGATCAAGTCAATACCATCTGCAAAGCATGAATTTCGCCTATTCCATTGACATTCACACTACTGTAATAATTTTTCAATTCTTCTGTCATGATGAACTCCAAGAACAGGTTGAACTAGTATGGCGGCTAAACACATTCTTGCTGAGCTCCTACTTTCGATTGGAAACAACACCTTACTTTGTCCCCGATGACCACCAAACCTTTCATAAAGCGATAAATTGTTATTCGTGATAGAAAAACTGATGTTATATTTCCTCATAACAGTGCAAAGAGCTTAGTGATAAACACTGTTGAAGTATTTCTTACTGCTAATAAGAGTGTAACACAAAGGTTGCTGGTTTTTTAAGGTACGTTCGTTAAATCTGATCAGAAGAACATACAATTAAACTTTGCTGCGATGACAAATGTAGGACCTCATGTTCTACTGTTTTCAAAGTTACGTCTGTTACCTACCTTGGGCAGTGGAATTATCATTAGCTCAATGTACTTAGGGATTCGACTCTGTGATGTCAAGGAGAACGCGGTTTTGTTTTAACTCTGTCACCGGCCAATTTGGTGTGTGGTTTCTTCTTGATTTAAACAATATAAGTGTTTTGATAGGCAAGATAACCTGATGGGGGCCTAATCCTCTCCAAGTATGAATAGCATGTGGCTCTTAAATGACAAACAACAAACTTATTCTATCTTCAGATGGAAATCGTCCTAATACAACTCCAAAACATAATTTTAAGACGTATTTGCAAATGGTTTTGACATAAACTTACGGGATTTGGCCTCAGATATTTTCCTCGATACTCGAATTGTACAGTCATCGCTGTTTAAGGAACATCTACGTTTATCAGAAATAATAACGTCCAAATCTGACGGAAGCCATGGCAACAAAATAAATGCCAAAGCAACACTATACTGTCTGTTCTTGGCAGAAATTAAGGGCTGTCGTTTCTTGTTATGGCTACATATGCCTAGCGTATCTTTTTTTTATTAGTCGAGGCTTGTTTTACCTTATTACAGTTTATGTTGGTTTCTATTGCTCAAATACTTTGACATCGTTCTGGCCTTGACGTGCGACAGATGTTACGCTTAGAAAATACAATTTCTTTGGTCGTCTACATCTTCATTGCTTCTTAACTGAGTTCTTGTCCAAGAAAGATTTTAAATTTCTGTGAGCCGTTGAAGAGCTACATCCATTTTCCCCGCCAATTTTCAGATTATAAATATTTCTTCTAGTTCCGCTGAGAAATGTTTCATCCAGTAGATCCTTGTATGAAAATTGGAATGGCTTAATACAGAACCTAAAAATTATGACACTTAACACGAAAAACGTATCGTTTGTATGGAGAGTACATGTGTTTAAAGAGTAAAGCTTCGAACTTTTCTTTGGCTAAGGTTTTAGCAAGACTTTTATTTTGGTGTGAAACTAGCTGACACTATTTACGGTTTGGCCAGGCACCATTTTTGTTGCTACTTTAGGAGGGGAATGTAGTAGTACATGTATGAGGGTTCTTATAATTTCCCACAGTCTAATATCATTCTACAAACCTACCGTGAAGCTGCCGGCTAACCCCATCTCCATTTAAATGCTCCTCCTAGAAAACTAGCCCAGAACTTTTAATTACATTATATAATCACAAGATGAATTGAATATCTTGTTTCAAGGAGGGAATAACGACATGTGGTGGTAAGCAGAGCTTCGATGACCAGATGAAACAACATCACTTGCTTCTGACAGTAAATTTTATGAAAAATCTTTTGCAGTCACCAAAGATGACATTGCGACGTAGTACTACTTTTAAATACAACCAAAAAGAGAATACAATAGACCTTGAAAACTGATACAACACCATTCTACCTATCTATTTTATATTTATAGCTCAACCATGTATAAATCAACAAAGTCAAACTACCGAGATCCAGGGGTCAAAACTACAAAGATACTTGGAGTTGACATCACTCAAGCAAAGCGTACAACACAGTCAAAGAAGGAGTTCGCCGAGTTAGTGCGGAAACGCATTAGCACGCCACAATACATCGATGGAGAATCTGACAGGAGGAAGGAATGTTGATTGCTGTTTGAATGTCATATGCATTGCCACATTATGTTGTATTTCGATGAAATTGGCAATAAAATTTTAAGGAAGTGACTGGTTGTTTACTGCAAAAGCTTCTGCAGTGGTAGACATAACGGCAGCAAAACAATAAAAATAAAATTCTCCCTCCATTGAAAGCCCCCTCTCATCAACCGCCCCACGTTTGCCAAAACAATAAGCACCAGAAATCGGAGTATTACGAAGTAAGACCTTTGGATAATGAAACAAAACAATGCATTTTAATTACTCACTAATTTCAGTAAAGAATATCAAGCAATTGTTACAATCAGCTTATTGTTACAAAGCCCCTTTTCAAACATATTCTGATTATTACTTACCTCAGAATTGGCATCATTGTCTACTCCAAGTGTTTCTATTCCTTGTATTGAATGACAAATTTGTGTTCCCTGTAGAGTACAAAGATTTTAAACTTCTCATACTTTGATAAAAAACATTACTTTTCATGTTATTACTCAATTTATGAATCTAAATATATTTGATGAATTTAAGCTGGTTTGTTTTGTTCTCGCAAAAAGGAGCACAGAATGTCAATGGGCATAGAGTGATATCTCATTTCTGAAAACTTCAAATACAAAATTTATTAAAGTTTTGGGGATTCCGAAAGGCACGATGATGGAATATAGACAATAAGAATCAAGCAGAGAAACATTTCATCTGTTTGATCAGATGATAATTATTTCAGTGTTTGCAGCAGTAACCATCACGTTGATAGAGAATTGAGGGACGAAAGCCTCAGCGTGAATTACATTGAATAGTATTTGTGGCATACCCTTCTCATTTTTGTTTCAGCTGAAAGCACCTTAGTTGTTAAGTAATAGCAAATGTCAACAAAGCTGCTCGGAGTAGCGTAGCAAAACAAAATAAACCACAGAGATATTAGCATTTACGAATATTCTCACTTAGTTGACATACTTTTGCCTGAAGACATTCTTTCTCTGTTTCAATTTGTTTCACTTCATATCCATTTCAAAAATGCCACGTGGAAATATTATTTTTGTACTTGGAAAGTTCCATTGAAAGTTTTAAAACATCTTAAACCCAGTTCATTCAAATATCAGAAGGTTTTTACAAGCTATCGATAACTTCCTATCTACTCTAATCTACTGCAATCTCGAGCTCCTACGCAATAATCAAAGATCCGACTAAGTGGCTCAAATAAAACTTCCCTTTCTGCATTCTTTTACGCAGATTAATGCATTGCCTGTCTCCATTCTGCAGATGCACTACCACGTCAATCCATTGCTATGAAGATGGACTTGTAAAGCGAGGATACTATTTTAAAATCAATGTACAAAATGGTAAAAATGGAAAAATATGTTGGAAATACCATAAATGACATGTGAACTGCACCTTGATTTGATTGACCAGTATAGAAATAAAAATTATTTGAATTCAGAAATACGGTATGAATGTTTTGGGGGTTTTGGGGGGTGTTGGGGGTGGAGGTGGTATACTCTATTTCCAACGTAAATTTATATGATGTAAATATGAAGACGACTAAACTACTTACTCTGTCAGCAACCAGGGATGCGCTGTAAGCAATAGCAATCATCGTCACCAGAAGGATTCCAGTCCAAAAGAGGGCAACTCCTCTGCTAAAACCGTCGTGTGCGACATAAATGACAATGTAGAGATTGAAACAAAACAATACGATGTCAAAAAGGAAAGTGCAAAATGCCAGGAAGGAGATATTGTCATCGGTCTTCATAGAGATATTTGCAATATCCAGATACTGCTTTCTAAGTGCACCTATGTCTGACCTTAAAGAGAGCGAACTTTCTTGGTCAAACTTCTCATGGTATTTGTCAAATAGAAACAAGAGACAGTTGCAGAGCAGACAGTGGAGAATGATAGGAAGAACCCATGCCATTGTGATGTAGATATGAATGAATAAACATACCACCTTGACCCCTACATTGATAGGAAGGGGGTGAATTGCAGCGTTAAAAAATCTGTTGTCGGTTGGATTGGGCGCGAAGATGCCAACAGTGAAGAGTATTATATTTGTAATGCCCACGGTCATCAGTAATGCATAAATAGCCCACGCTCTGTACAAGAAGTGCTTGGATGCTCGATCAGTCTCGTTGACATTAAGCATTGCTAAGTTCTGGTCTATTGATAGTACAATCTTCTGTAAATTGGAGGGTTTGTTGCCTGTTTTCCAACAAAGAGCTGAACAGTAAATGCCCTGGATAGTGCACCTTAGCATCCACACAGCGAATACCATCAACACAATGATGTCGTATTCAGATTTAACGATTAATGCAGGGACCATACGTAAAGAACCTGCTAACAACAATGTCATTACGAAGAACGAATATAGTTTCCCAGTGTTGTACGATTGGTTCATAGACTCAATTAAAGGACACACTGGACCAAAATGGAGACCAGCAACTTTCATGGTCATAAGCAGAGGAAACGTGGACCTCCTGGTGACTATTATACCGTCGACCCCACTGCATCTTCCGAATCTGGCAGTAGCAGCATTTTTGAGTTGAAGATGAAAATCTGAAAAACCCGTTTCCCTGTTATTCTGATGACAGCAACTATTCGCCTTGTTCTCTTTGGGTGCTTCCATACTAAAAAATTTATATGTTCTGTTAAAGTCGGCTTTAAAAACAGTATCCTTCCATTCCGAGTAAAACGTGCTTTCCAATGTCAATCCAATTTCAACTCATGTTTAAATTGCTTCAGGCAGATGTAAAAATTGCTAGGCTCCCAGTAGCCAAACAAGTATTTTCGATTTTCCTTAATAAAAGATGTAAGCTTGAAAATGAGCGATTTTCAATTATGAACGGCATTTGCTAAGTCACCAGCTGTACATAATTTCCGGCGAAGAAAAAAGTATTCTTTCTTGTGATTGATAACAAGATGTTCGTTAATCTGCAGCTGTTCTGAATACCCATTTATGAATAACCTAACGGAACAATCAAGTACTAATGATCAATAATGTAAATAAGGCAAGGCTTAATTTGAGGGAATTTAGGTCAATAGAGATGATGAGAAATTTCAACGTGCTACCAAAAAGACGTTAATTTCAAGGAAAAGTTTTATTGATGTCAACAACATAAGTAGTAAGAGAGATGAGGGTCTATAAGGACCAAAACATTTCACAGGCTTAACACTGAATTATTCACAGTATAGAGTTTAACAATAAATCTATACACAGATGACAAGAAATCATATGCAGTAAACACTTGTATAATCTGCATCCTGGCAAAATGATGTTAATAAACAAATTACGAGAATTTTCTGATTAGACGGTTTTGCTCATGATACTATATCAACACCAAAACGTTCTAACCGCAAATCGGTGTATTGTCTGTATTAAGGAAACCAACTTGGTAATATGCATATAGGCCAAGATTTTTCATTGGCATCATATTTTCTGACCCCCAATGGTTTTAAAACTATTCTTTAAGAATGACTAACTAAACTGAAACGTCATATTAATTATAGATTGGGTAATGACCGCATCTGCATTCTTTCCAGTTTCATAATGAGTCTCTTGCCAGGTCAGAAAACTTGTTTTCCTGCATCAGGAGCATCTGCCTATCTATCCTCAATTCGGGCATCTGGGATTTTAACTCAGCAAAATTTAAAGAGCTTCATCTGTTTTCTTGTGAGTGAATCTCTTGATGAGTTAGCATACTTTTACATACACCTGTTACTTTTCGATACGAGTTACGTGATTTAGCTTCACCTTAATATTTTAATGCCGGTAAAAGTAACTAAAACAAAGTGTTCTTTTCATTGTTTGTTTTTTGTGACAAAATTTAAAAGCTTTATCTTCTGGTTGCTTTTTTGTTATTCAAACTTTCTTATGGCTTATGTTGTCTTCTAGTGGTAGTAGTACGACAACTGAAACAATAAATAAATTATGAAACTCCTGATAAAGCCAGTAGTGCTTGGATTAGGTCATCAAAATGCAATAAGAGTTTTTAATAAAAGCGATCAAACATTTTGGTCAATTTTTATGATAAATCAAATTACAAAATGCGAACAATACAACGAAAAGGTTCTTAAAATTTCTTTGTAGACGGAGTTTTACTGAACAACACAAAGTTGCTGCCATGACAAATGCATCGTTTATTCCTTACATGCACACTGTTTCTACTTTTGATTAATACCAGGTAGTAAAAGATATCAAATCCATCCATTCTTTTTATTGAAATCAAAGTGAGTGTACTAATAAGTTCATATCCCAGAATTGAACTTCTAGGCAATCAAGATCTCATCAATTGTTTATCAAAATTATCAGGAGAGTACCTGTAAGAAGTATCAACAACAAAAATTAGAATACAAAATCTGTAAATGTAAATAGTACGTATATTGTAGAATTGCTACTCAGCAACTATTAATTGGGAATGGATATCTTTTTGTATGAGAATGATGGTTGTATTTAGTTTGTAGCATACTAGATTTAAAGCAGCAAATATGATAAAATAGCAAGGAGAAACCGCTAAGCTTGCAGAAACGTTACTTTTTCATTAACCTTCTATAGAAAATAAAGCTGTACTAATCTAATAGGTCTCAGATATCTTTAAAAAGATAACACAGAAAATGAATGGAATAGTAATATCAAATTACGCCTTAATCCATAACGAGGAATCGGGTATGTTTTAGAGATTTAGTACTAAGCCAGAGGAATTATGAGTCTTATTGCAATCTTGAATATCTATACTGAGTGGAGTTTTGTTTTCTTATGAACTCCACCTCGGCCAAAACAATGCTGTTAAATTTCCTTAATAAGTTAACAGCAAGCTAGCCAGATTTTGGGTAGTGAGTAGACAGACAGACAGACAATAGTTCTGTAACTAATGTAAACAGTACACGTAACCATTGAGATCTCTTGATCTTTATTTAACGAGTCGTGTGGATTTTTTCCAATTGTTACCTAACTTTTAATTCAAACAAGTAACCGACACAGCAACATCTTAATGTATCGCTACAAACAGTTGGAAACATACCTATTGTTCTCGATACTATGGCAGGTTGCTGACAGTTTGGTGGATGTTGATTCCCTCTGCTGATACAAATGTCATTCTATGGTCTTCCTTTGTTATCAATGACTTTACTGAGCACACTTCATACTAGCTATGATTCCATTTCTTTGCAAGTAAGAGGCGATGTATATTAACAAATAATAAGGTCAATTAAATACGATTTGTAATCACTACCTCTAAATTATTGT
The DNA here is from genome assembly GCA_010016065.2 of Carybdea cf. marsupialis auct. non (Linnaeus, 1758). NCBI lineage: Eukaryota > Metazoa > Cnidaria > Cubozoa > Carybdeida > Carybdeidae > Carybdea > Carybdea cf. marsupialis auct. non (Linnaeus, 1758). The sequence goes on from JAAAKL020005457.1 coordinate 18,146, forward strand.
CAATATATGTGTAGGGGCAGAAAAGAGGTTGATATTTGATTGTGGGCCTACATATAGACACTATGGATAATATATTTAATAAATCATTGTCTCACTTTCATACCTCCTGCTTCAAAAGTATAAGGAACTCAAGAAGACACTTTGTTATGTTAATCATTTGTACAGACAGATGTTAAATTGACCACATTTTCGTATCACAACTGGTCAATAACAAAGTTCAAATCAGCGGATTCAATTTTCTGCAGGTGACAGCATCTTATTATGATTTTTACAAAATGCATGATATGACATCATTGCTACTTTTTACAAATAACTTGACTCTACTTCCAAACACAGTCCATATATACAAGTCTAGTTTTTTGTTTCTTCATCTTCTCTGTTCCGTAACTGTTTTTGAAGGTCGTTGTCGCTCTGCGGTACTCTGACAAACAACATCTCTCCACACCTCTCTGTCCTATGCTGATCTTAGGGTCTGTTCTGGTGTGAGTCCAGTCCATTCGTAGATTTATTTCTAAACATTGCCAAACAGTGTCTGCAACTTTAATTTGTTGCCCCCCTAAAAACTTGCAGACTTCAAAACCTCACTCTTACCACTACTGTGTCAAAAAAATTAAAGGAGGTCTTACTCTGTAACTTCAAATGATCTTCGTATCGGCCAAGTGTCTAAAATGTCGTAATTGTAATTTTTGCGCTCTCAACAGTCAATATCAGATGCTTATCTGATAAACTTTTACTGATAGATTTTTGATGCTCTGACCCTATTTTGATATCATTTTGTGACAAATAGAACTAACTTTTTCACCATTTCATTTCATGGATTCTGAATCAACATAACATTTGATATTTCTAGAGCTAATCATGTTTTCAAATTCTACTTCCCCTTAATTTCATCAGGCTGTGCTAGACTCCATATCTGTCCTTCTCAATATAGCTCTTATTTGATTTTAATTTTCCTCCGTTTGATCTCTCTCTCTCTCTCTTTGCGTTTTCGATGAGTGTTTTTGGTTTCAAAATCCATTTTATGTATTTGTTTGAGATACAGTATGTAGTTTAGTGCTTCATTTCAAATCCTCATATAATTCAGAAGACTTAAGAGACTGTTTGGAAAGCTAAATCATTCTCGTATTTGTTTAATGGAT
>JAAAKL020005458.1:0-19282 GCA_010016065.2 Carybdea cf. marsupialis auct. non (Linnaeus, 1758)
CACTGCCCGCATACGGCCATCGATGGTGGATACAAGACCCTCTACCTATGCGAAGACGTGCTTGCTACATGGATGAGGAATTTGGACTTAAGGGTGTAACCATACGAAACTACTACTACTTTATTTGTTTACTCAATTTATTCCGCGATTACTTGTCTAACTTTAGTTCGTAAAATTTTTCTTATTTAGGTTATTCATCCTTAAAGATGCCTAGTGGTTGTTCAGTTACTATAGTTAGTTTATTTAGTTCCTTAGTTGGTTAATAAACTAGTAAGCTAGTTTCTTAGTTCTGTGATGTTGAGACAGTTCTTTAGTCAATCTTTTAGTTAGTTACATATTTAAAAGTTGCTTAGCTTGTTCAGTTCCGTAGTTAGTTAACTAGTTATTAGTTTAGTTAAGTTACTTGGTTTGTCATTTACTTTTTAGTAAGTTGAGTTGCTTAACTATTTATGTTTTTAGTTAGTTGGTTAGTTAGTTAGTTACTTAGTCAGTTAGTTAGTAAGTTAGTTAGTTAGCTAGTCAGCTAGATAGATAGGCAGGTAGGTAAACTACAGAATATTTGCTTAAAGTATTTAGCGATGTAGTGAGTTTAGTTGGCTGTTAGGTGCTTATTTACTTCAGTTATTTTATCAGTGAATTTATAAGATACCTAGTTTACTTGCTTGATTAGTTTCTGAGTTTACTTAGTTGGATAGTGTGTTAGTTACCTAATTATCAGTTACTTTACCTTCTTGATTACTTTGTGAATTTAGTGAGTTAGTTTTCAGTTGATTAGTGAGCAATTGTAGTTGAGTTTTGTTGGTCACATCGTTAATTATGTATTCAAATGCTTATCACTTGCTAAGTTACTTTTGTTAGTTAGTTTACTTTAGTTTAGTTAGTTAGTTAGTTAATTACTTAGTTATTTAGTTAGTTAGTTAGTTAGTTAGTTAGTTAGCTAGTTAGTTGGTTAGTTAGTTAGTTAGTTAGCTAGCTAGTTAGTTGGTTAGTTAGTTAGTTGGTTAGTTAGTTAGTTTAGTTAGTTAGTTAGCTAGTTAGTTTAGTTAGCTAGTTAGTTGGTTTAGTTGAGTTAGTTTAACTAGTTGATTTAGTTAGCATAGTTAGTTGGTTTAGTTAGTTTAGTTAGTTAGTTAGTTAATTAGTTTAGTTAGTTAGTTAGTTAGTTAGTTATGTTAGTTAGTTAGCTAGTTAGTTAGTTAGCTAGTTAGTTAGCTAGTTAGTTAGTTGGTTTAGTTAGTTTAGTTAGTTGGTTTAGTTAGTTTAGCTAGTTAGTTAGTTAGTTGGTTAGTTAGTTAGTTGGTTAGTTAGTTAGCTAGTTAGTTGGTTGGTTAGCTAGTTAGTTTAGTTAGCTAGTTAGTTGGTTTAGTTGAGTTAGTTTAGCTAGTTGATTTAGTTAGCATAGTTAGTTGGTTTAGTTAGTTTAGTTAGTTAGTTTAGTTAGTTAGTTTAGTTAGTTAGTTAGTTAGTTAGTTTAGTTTAGTTAGTTTAGTTAGTTGATTTAGTTATCGTAGTTAGTTTAGTTAGTTAGTTGGTTAGTTAGTTAGTTAGTTTAGTTAGTTAGTTTAGTTAATTAGTTAGATAGTTAGTTAGTTACTTAGTTACTTACTTAATTTACCACTTAGAGTTTTATCGGCTAGAGTGTATTTATTTAGTTATTGAATTGCTGGCTGGTTAGTTATGTAGTCAATTAGTTGCTTTAGTTATTTAGTTCGTCATTCAGGTGGTCAATAGGTTATTTAGGCAGTTAATAAGTATATTAGCTATGCGCAACATTACTCCATCACACGCTCCTCTTCTATAAGTTTTCTAGACACAGATGTCTTTGTGGCATTGCTAATTGTCCATACAAAGAAGACATCCCACTACAAAGATGTGAGTGACTATGATCCACCTTTTAATTAATCGCCAAGTATGTGTTTAGTCGATCTTTCATACTTTGACATCAGCCTAAATATTCGTCCATTTCGGGGATAAACTACGTTCACCACCAACATACATCCTTAATCTTCTGATTAAGGTTCATTATGATCGTTGATGACGTCAAATTTTTGAACTTGGTCTAGAGCGTAGTATCGTTATGGACCGGGCTGCTACTTCCACATTATTTTGCGAAAGGCACAGATAAAGCTATTCCATTTCGAAGCACACCATAGCTTTAAAATTGATTCTTTTTGGAATCATGGTAACCCTGTTTTATGGAGATTAAACAGTAATCTCATACTCTGTTTTAGCACAATGGTGAATATAAACAGATTCAATGTGCCACTTCAAGACAGAGCGATCCGTTTCTTTCTTTGCCTTCGTTATCTTCACCAGAAGAAGCCGATATCTTAAGTCGTTGTCAGTTTTTACTAGACAATCCCGGTCTATTCCTCTCTCTTTGTCTTTGACATGCTCTAGACAATCCCTTGTATTGAGTAACCATCAAGATTATTAGAGTGATCTGTGGGTTCTTGGTCGATAAAGAACTTAATACAACCAGCTATGGTATGTAGCCATAAGTGTTGCTGGAATATTTGTCTACTTTTTTCCTGCTCCTCCATGTATCAATCATTTGCAGTAGATTGTAAAGAGGCGTTAACTGTTGCATTTTAAATTAATTGGCAATAAAAAAATGTCCTCAAAGTAAACCTTACTTTATTAACTATTAGGCGCCCACTCTCCTGTCAAGATCATCCTTCTCAAGCAGTCTCCTGGAATGATATGTATCACCAAGTTGTATCTTCTCCTCCTACAAGATCCATACTGCTAGACTCTTCTTGTCTTGACGAGTGACAGAATTTCCTTGCTCCCTTCTTCTTACTCAGTCATTCTTATTTTTCTTCAACTCATTCTATGAGACCGTCAGAGTCAGTCTCCACAGCCACTAATCCCAAACACAGACAATTCTCTTAGCAGGTTTCCAAAGCTCTAAGGTTTCATATCCTAAGAGAGCTACTGTTTGTGCTGATTCCTTCATCGATTACACTTTACACTCGATGCCAGTCTGAAACAGACTTGATACCTTCATCAACCCTGCTGTACTAACGGATTCCAAGCCTCTCTTTGGGTCAAATCAAAACGAGACAGTTATACGTTTTTCTAAAAGTTTTTCATTCTCGCTGTTGTTTCTGGGCGATACTCCTTTATCCATTGACAGGATAGTATGCCAAAATTGAACTGTGAGTTGTGATGCCTCAAAACATTACCTTGCGGTATTCATTTTACATGACTATTTCCAAGAATGCAACGTCCATCTGCAAGGCATCGCTAATTTAAAAATAATTATTTCATATTCACGAGTTAAAATACATTGGCTTTTAGCTCCTGTCTATATATAAAAATGCTATTTTATTGACTTCAAACTGTACGATTTGACAACCAAGCAGATCGAGTAGGATAAATTGAATCGGATTGGCTCCCTAATTTTCTTCGATCAAGGATTAGGCTGTAATAAATTATTGCTTCAGTTTATTGCATACATCTAGTGTAAGATTGTCTTCCTAATTTAGAGATCGAAATTACATATCCGATATGTCTTATTCAGTGGCTAAAATGGAAGCAAATAGGTTGTGAACGATGTAAGCTGTAATATAAGCCTATTGCCTGTTTATTTATTTAACGACAAGGTTTAAAAAAAGTAGAAAGACGCAAACTACGTAGTAAATGTAGAGGATGAAAATCCTTCTTTTCAACAAAACTGAATCTCAAATTAAAAGTCACAAGTGGATTAGTTAATTGCCTTGATTCAGATGAGAAGCATGGAATTTGACTAATAAGCACCAAAAGTCATCTAAGAATGAAAGCATTGGTTAAATAGCAACACGAAATAGCGCGCCGAGAAATAGTTAAGTTCCGCCTGGTATTCCGTGACTGCCCCGCGTGTGACTATCCCGCGTGTAACTATCCCGCGTGTAACTATTTCCCGTGTGACTATTCCGCGTGTGATAGATGCGTATGATGACACACATTTGAATAAACGCATTTGCCGACTAACAGCATCAACTGAGGAGACGAAAGATTGTTGCCATCGACAATATTTTCCCTATTGCTACGTTGTGACAAGATACTAGAAAAAAAGAAAATATGTTACTATCATGATTTGACCCCAGACCCTAAGCATCAGTATTTACTGCACTCTTCACACCCCTTCCCCCTTTTTGCATTAATAATTTCAACGTCACATGATCTCAGCCTATAATTGTAAGTAAAATATCTCGGAAAGCTCTTCTGGAAAAATAAGTTATGGAAGCGCTCCTACCATTTTGTATCGGCTTCTGGAGTTTCTCAGATAAGAATCTAAGTTAAATGACGTTGGTTTAAACAAAAATGCATTAAAACATCATATTTTACAAGTGCTCAGCAATCGCAAAGAATAAAATATGTCTTTGAATACTGAGGGAGATAAATTATAGTTAAAGAAGTATTGTCCGTGCAGCAATCAAGCAGGACTTCATCAGCAACCGCGGCAGAGGTAGACCATTCATGAGATGTCATGATCAAGTGAGGGAGGACCCTGGGCGGTTGGCTACAGCGTTCCCGCAAGCACAGGACCGAGCCAGCTGGTGCAAGGTTGTGGAGGGAGTCAGGAGCTCGCTGGCCTAAGCACTTGATTGATTCATAGATTGGTTGATTGATTGATTGATTGATTGATTGATTTACTGAAGTATTGTCAAGTCGACCAGAGCCTCAACTAGTTTACCTTTACCCTATTGTACAAATAGTAATTGAATATCGTGCGAAAACCCGCTATTTCAGTATGTTGCATCACATCCATGCCTATAAAATATTGCGCTCTTGACAGCTGTCACAAAAAATCATAAAATCTCTTTGAATCTGTATGTCTCGATGGGTTATCGACCTTGAGAAGGAAAGTTTAAAAGAGATCCTTAACAGACTATCGTTTTGTTTTATAAAGTCTTACCCCTGTTGCGTACACATCTTAGGTAAATTGGGATAAATATATAGCTCCTGTTATCCAATCAGTCTTATCAATTTGGCTGAAAGGATTTTCTTAAACTATGATATAAATCATTAGAATCAAGTCCTAGACGTTTTTTTATATAGTTATAAGAAATTGACCTGCAAGTGTTGTTAATTTGTTTTAAAAGTTTGAAAAAATGAGTCACCTTCTATTCAATTTATTCAAGATATCAAAGCAAATGTTTCGAAAACAGTTTCTTTCAGCAGCCCAGTAGCCTGAAGATGGGAGACGTATCTCTCGAAAAGTAGCTCGGAAAAAGACTACGACTCAAGACATGATAAACATCTACCATCAATGGCATCAACTGAGTCGACAAACGTTAGAATATTTAGTTTCTTTCAGGTTGCGCAACACTTCCTTCATGGAGCGACATCAAGCATACCGAGCCTGCTCTAAGGCAGTGCGCAGTTGATAAAATCACAATCCTGTGTTCTATTTGATTATCACCAACTGCAGTGGCCTGTAAGTTTAGACCTTGTTGACGTACCGTAAAGAAAATACTGTTGAGAACATTATAACATATAAATGCTCTTTAGTATGTAAACCAATATACGCTGTCTTTCACAACCGTGAATGGTTTTCTATCTGTCATCAGATTGAAATTCAAATGTAACGTGTGCTTCAGTGCTATCGTCTTTGGTGAGCTTTCGAGTGTAGACAATTGAACGTATCTTATCGAGTAACTTGAATCATCCACGATGGTAATTCATTGATGGAACAAAATTATAATCACTTGTTAAGGGAGAAATATTATAGATTACATAAGGATATATGAAAGATGCATTGGGGTTAAAAGGAAAAACGAAATCCCAAAGGTTGCTTCTAAGTCAAAGCCGACGATTTCCTATGTCTCTTTCTTAGAAACTGAGTAGGCAAGTGTTTCGTAACATAATAGTAATATACGTGTGCGCGTGTGTGTATCTAAATGCATACTAATAACGATTTTTAATATTAGCGCTGGAGTACAAGATAGAAAAATGCAGAGCCTAATTCATTCTAAGAAGCAGTTGTAATGATTACTGCTAAATGGTGTTCCTTTGTTATGATTGCTCATTAGCATATATTTATATGTGTATACGTATATGCGAGTGTAGAAACATGAATGCAGCCGCGTGGCCTAAAAACCACTAAGTCAGGCCCGATGCTAGAGCTGGGAAGCTTTGACGGATTCTCTTTATCACAGTTATATAGTCCCACTCAGTCCATGTAAGGAAAATTTGGAAGACTGAAACTGTACGAGCCTGTGCCATGGAGTTTTCACGTGTTTGGATTGCCGAGCCTTGTTATATTTGTGACGCTCTGAATATGATTGGGGAATACGTGAAGGGTACAAGTCTACTACGGTTTACTCAGCCACTTTCACTCTAATTAGCAAAGTAGGTCGTTCATTTGATAGAAGAGTTCAGCGCTCGTGCGTCGATATCGACGGAAGAATCCATCATCATATGTATTTTATCATCATTTGTAAAATTTACTAACTGTTTTATGTAAAAGGCAGCCCATGGTACAGTTTGTAATAGGCATAAATGACTGAATTTAAAATAAAAATATTCCAAACCAAATCGCCATGTAACATTTAATTATACAGACTAACGTAACCAAATAAGCAAGCACCTTATTTTGCTATGTAGAATTCGCCAATAAAATCAGAAAGAGGAGAGAAATTACAGTCCATTCATTTTTCTTAAAATCTGTTATACATTGAAATATTTGAATAAGTTGCTTCTAGTTTGTACATGATTGATGGCAATGATGTATCAATTTGTATCCTAAAGTACTTCGTCAACAATAGTGTGCAATTTAACGGAATTCTCTAAGCCTGTCTTTTGATTAGGAAGGAAAGAAACGTAGTCCATTTTCAAACAATGGTGAAAAGTTCATCTGAACCGGTGACGATAAGCCGTAGGGTAATGATGGAAAAAAGTCCTGTTGTACATGTGGAATAAAGAGATCGGACATTTCTAATGACTCTACTAACTCCTCTCCTGACATAAAATCGGAGTATCTTTGATTAATATAATGGTCCTCTGATACAGAAGATGTCCAGCTTTCTGTCGGACTGTTTATCGCCGAAAAATCGGAGGAATCATCATCTGACGACCAATGTTCAAATTCGGATGAGTCTAATAAATTGTCTACTATCTTATCAACCATTTCGCAGAGCTTTTGGGATTGTGTGCTATCATCCACAAAAGAGGTGAAGTCAGTTCCACTGTTGTTAATAGTTTGTCCAGTTATCAAATCTCCGTGATTCAAAGTTGGGAAAACGCTATTTAATCCTGCGATGCTATTTGCAATGTTTTGGCCTGGATGTGTATTGCCTGATGTCAGACCTACCAGTGGATTTCCGGGCGGCTGGATCTGCTTCTGAGAGCTACTGACGAATCTGCAGTCCTTTGAAAGAATATCGTTTTGAACGTATAGAAAATCCGAGACCGGTTTGCATTTCTGTATGCAATCATTGGAAATCCTCTTCTTCTTGATTTTGCTGAGAGCGAATGTCTTCTTGACAATGTCTGATTCCTTGCTTCCTTTTCGTGGACTGGACAGTTTCAACTGCCTCAGCAAGAATCGCCGATGATTCGTGTTTCGTTTGAAGCATCCAGGTTTTGACAAGACTGTTTTAACATTACTAGACGCAGTGTTCACAAAGTTAAGAAGATTTTCGGCACTTTCGCTCGCTGCAGGCATAATTGCTACACAAACTTGCACTCCTAGTTTTTAACCAATCGGAAATTACTTCTTAATACTGCAATCTTCTTCCTTCAATAAAAGAAGTAACGAAGGCGACGGTTTGAGTCCAAGGTGAAAGAAATCTGTTGCATTTACTCGCACTATCAAAGACTATCTGCCCAGTTGTGGAGAACACTCAGTCATATTTATCTAGCTAGAGTATTGTTATGTTAATTCCAAAGGGAGGATCTTGTCTAACGAGACAAAAACTAGTGTAATCTTGGCCACTGAAACACAATCTTTTGTCTGCTGTTCCTTTTTTTCTCCAACACCTGATGTTGATTGCATCAATCCAAACAATGGCAAAAGCTTCTATTGACGTTCTCTTTATAGCAGTTTACAAACCCAAACGATGAGTTCTGAAGCATTTCTTAAGAACTTGGTTCGTCAAACTGTAAACTCAGATATACACAAGGCAGTCAGCGACACATGGAGCAGCGACATTCAATGTCATAAAATCCCATTAACTTTTCGTGGTCCATTCAATAACACATTACTGCGTAAAACCCTCACTTCAAATAATAACGCGATAGTAGCAAATCAAGCTCCCTTTTCTCCTATTGTCCGTCTACTTAGAGCTTTTTATGACAGTGATAATCAGAACTCTTGCTTAATTGGCTCTGAACTGTGTCCATTGATCTAATCAGTGCATAAAAGTTACATCTATTTCAAAACTCCGGAAACTTCCTTTTACGATAAAAGAGGATACACTCTCTTTCTTTAAGTTATTAAAAATAATCTTTCCCTACCTTGTGTCTCGATATTGTTTCAGGGTTTAAAATCTTGTTCCTTTATTTATGTGATTGTTCCTTTTAAGCCAACCAGTACGATATAGTTCCTCTTCACGAAAGCCATGCAGATCCTAACACCACAACTTTCTTTCTTATATAGATACAAAAATAGATACCATTTACATCGTTCTAAAATGGATATTGATTGAAAGTATCATGTGCTATCATAAGTGAACCCGATGTTCTTAACCCATGTTTTTTCGAGATTCAGTTTTGTAAGGAAACTGAAAAGTTTTACAATGGTAGTAAACTCCATCCAGTCATAATTTGCTAGATAAGTAATTATATTGGGGGAAATGAATCAAACAAGAAGAAAAAACAGTTAAACCATAAAAGAGAGATCAATAAATTAAATGTACTTTATTCGTACAAATGTGACGTTTTGATATAAAGAAAAAAGCAGCAAATATGTAGATTTCTTTTAGTTGTGAAAAGAAGTAAAAACGTTATCTAAATAATCGGCAAAAGAGCAACAACACACTAAGTGATATGGGATAAAGGAAGAAGGCAAAGTCAAATGAAATTCTACTAATTCGTATTAATTGTTTTCCGTCTTTAGAATTCTAGAGATTTAATAATTGAATTATGATCCGTTCTCCTTGGAGTTCAATACTGGGTGCCATGAAGTTGTTTAATTATTCATTAGGGTATATTCTATGGCCTACATGAAACACGAGTTCTGTCTTTTCTCAGAGAGTAAGAACTTTGCAACGCCCTAAGAAAAGCCCCGACCAGATATAGCTTTAATCATGGCATGTCAAAAGGTAATTGAAAGTTTTAAGAATGAAAGAATCCCATATAAGTGGATTTATATTTGGTTTTCGTAACTAAGAAAGAAGTGATTTGTTTCTTCTACCGAAAGAAATGCTTTGAGGAGGGAATGAAACAGAAGATTGCGATTATTGATGGGGTCATAGGAATTTCGCTCTCTAATAGAATTTAAACTAGGATTTGAATACTGCCGCACATATGACATGTTTTTATGAGGGAATAATGAAAGGCATGATACAAAATAAAGTCCCATGCTTGGGTGTGAAAAATCTATATTATTTTGATAAACTTGAACACGTGAGGTAATGATACTACGTATATGTTCATCTACGTATATTCACTAAAGTTGGCGAATATATTAACATAGTATTTCGGTAGGCAAGTGAAACTTAATATGCGAAAAATTATAAATTATCTCTCTCTAATGTTGTAACCATAAGGAAATTATTCAATTGCTTTAGAATATTAATGAAATGGTTATGAGATCTGTTACTCCATGCAGATGGCAATCACAAATATACAAACGGCTGAATTATTAGATACCGATTTGGATTGATATCATGCATTCTTGCAAGAGTATCATAATATTTCTTACTAGAAGGGAAGTCTGTGATGATGTATACATACAAACAGTATTCCTAGCTTCTGTACCTGTTTACACATATAGACAGATATATATATATATGTAGATATTTATAGATATAGATCTATATATATATATATATATATATATATATATATATACATAGATAGATAGATAGATAGATACTCATTAGTACTTCATGAAGAACACCAAAAAGGGAGTAAACAGGTAGAAAGCAAAAATGATATTGCTTTTTCAAAGTTTGTTTTTCTCTACATATCACACAATATGGTCTTTCACACGTTATATATACGAGTGGAAACAAACAAAAAATGAAAAAATACTTTTCAACTCGAATTTGTTTAAACCTCTTTTCGACAGTTGACGAATGAAAAACTAGGTACATAAATGAACCATAAAATTGATAAACATCTACGAAACTGTGTGAGAAAATGAAAGTTTATCAGTGCTGTCGCGGATCCGACACAAGAAGTACACTTCAGTAACCACTGCAGCAAGCAGAATCTATACGTAATTTTATATTTTTATGCATGTATGTATGTATGTATGTATGTATGTATATATATATATTTATATATTTACATTTTTTCATCTACATACATGTGTTTATAGATAAACTGCATTATACATAAGTGTATCAGTGTAATTCAACATCTATTTATTACGACATTTCAGGCCATATCCTTAAAATATTTATTTCCTACCACATCTTTACGTGATCGGGCAAGAGTGTGAATTTGAGTACGTATATAGATAAAGATCAGGACGCACGTTTTGCATACAAAACATTGTTTTCTTTCCTTCTAATAATACTAGATATACAGGAAAAGACGAAGGATTTAGACAAAATTGTCTTCTTTGCAACTATAGTTTATAAACATATATTCTTCTCATGGTTACAGTGCTTTGTTCCTGCTCCTGACATCCGGAACACAAGCTCATGGGAATCGAAGATGCTCCAACAGCCAAGATTTTACAATGCAATTTCTGAACTGATAGAGGCTTATTTGGTTTAGTGTAAAGTAACAGCCAATAAGGGTTATAATCTGCTTTCAATATGAGCCTAAATTCTGTCTTCATGGAAAACCATTGCTCTATTATACACCGTCACAAAAGCCAAGTTTATTTCTTCATGTACCCCGTTATTCTTTCTAAAAACTTCATCGTAAAACGAAAATCATCACATCATCGTAAACTCTCGCTTTAATACATTACGTGCCTTTGCCCTACACTGTTTCCAATGTCTCTGAAGGGACGGTAGAGGTGCTGCTTAGTAAATAAATGGGGGAAACTGAAAAACGACTAATTATGAAATTCTGATGTTTAAATCAGTAGTTAACTTGTTAAAAATAATGCAATATGTAATGCAATTGTGCAAAACTGTAAGTAGAATTTTGGTTAGTTACATTTACGTCTCACTTGCTCTTCTTTGAAGGAACGTTGCAATGAATTTGTTAGGCACCCTATACCTTAAATGAATCGACTCAATGCTGACCCCCATGTTTAAAGAAGTGATCAGCTACAACTTGTATTGCAGATAACGTTTAAAAATTGTTTTTTATGTATCAATTTATTATAGTGAGAAATATTTAAATAGCTTGTTGAAGTTGGGGAAGGTAATAGATTATTTTACAACAGCAACTGATATAAAAATAAGTTGTTTAATTAGATGCTATTATGGTGCAGAAAATGAAAAATTGATCTGCATTTTATTCTTCCTCATGTGCTGTCCTCAGTTAGCATAACCTCTTTATACAAATGGAGAGAGCTGTTATACTCGATTTTCATTATTTTTCTGTTTTGATACAATTGATAACTAAATTTTTGCACTTTATACTCTATTGATTCACAAAAACAGTAATTATAGCATCGACAAGAAATAAATTGAAAGCAACGAAGGAATGTGTTTGTCTCGTGTTAACTCCACACCCATTTGAGAAATCGCGCTTTACATGTTTTTACTATAAGTGCCTAATGTAACTTTGGAATGGAAAGATCACATAAAACGTAGAAACCTATTAGAAAAATTTCTCAGTTTTGTAAACGTCAGGTCGACCCAACCATTGAGAAGGCAAAAATTGCAATACTGTGCTACCATCTGATACATACGTTCAATCTCCATTATTTTACTAAACAACAGTGCCGTCTAAAAGTTTACTTCAAACAGGCATCCTCTCTCAAAAACAGGCACAGTGATATTTTCATAGCACCATAGTAGAAAAACATCCAACCCAATGGAGAGTCAGTGTTTTAAACATATTTTGTATTTCAATGAAACATCTATTTATATAAGAACATTCATTTGACAATCAAAGACCGCTTACGAAATAAAAAACTCGTAAGCTTGCAATAGCTTTCTGATTTGAGGGACCAGCCAGTTGTGTTCGTTTGCTGTAACAAAGATTGATAATCGAACTTTTGAGTACAGGGGCAGATACGCGAAGGATGTTTGGCAGCGACGGAGGTAGTGAAGTCAGATTTATTCACAATGGAATGACCGTTGATTCTTTCCATTGGGGTAAAATTTATTTGCAGTGAAACTTGAATAAGCCAATATATACTCTATTTGAAATGTATGATCCTTACTACTGACATTCGGCTGTTTTAATGTATTGCAAACCCAGGCATTGCTTCCTCTCCCTCCCAAAGTGTCCGTCAATGTATGAAAATGATTCTTTGTCTTCTCCTGAGTACCCCTTGTTGTCAATACCAGTGTCATCAATTAAACATTGTTTTCGAGAAAAAGGTCTGGGATTATACTGTTTAATGATGTTTTAACAAGCCACACCTTTTTACTGCATAAAATAACACGACTCGCTAGTACTAAAGTATTGAAATAATTTTACTTCAACTTACTTAGTTTTATAATTAACAAATTTGTAGGCTGAGAACTCATCATCATGAAACAAATATTTTTATCGGTGCTGACATGATAAGACTTAATATTTATAAATGAAAATTATTGCCCAACTTTTGCCCTGAGTACCTTATTTATTGACTACGACGGGGATTACAACTTCATCGCAAAACGTTTGTCAGGATATTTGCTAGAATTGGCTTAAGCTTTGGCAGAGAGCATGCGATGCAAAATTGGTCATTAATGGGAAGGAACTGTGATTTGTAATTCTTAACACTGACATACATTTACTCCCTTTTTCTCGGATACTTAAACGAAAGGAAAATAAAACAATTTCAAGCCTGAAGAAAGTAGACCTCCTTGGCATATATTGGCATCGTTGTTTAAATTGCCGTATTTGAAGAAAGTAGTGTAATATGAACAGGTCATCTCCAATTTCTTAATACCCTCTTTGTTGACGTAAAATTACTACAAATCCCCCATCGAATATAAAGCTACAAATCACTGACAATGATTACCCTATATAAATATGACTATTATTGTTATAAGTATATGATATAAGAAATTGTGTAAATGAATTTAGCAAAGGAAGCCATGTTGATTTTATCAATTTGAGTCTAAAATGTATCGGTTTTATGCAACAGAAAAGAAATGGCTACTGAAGGGTTTCAAAAAACCGCGAGTTAAAACACTCGTTATATGTTACAAAAAATAATTATGTCATATCATAAGATTCACGTATGATATATTTTTACTAAAAATTAGAAATAGACGAACGCAGTCCTAGTAAGCTTGTAACAAGACAACAAACCGATATGCCTGTGATTGTGATAATTGGTTTGTTTGCGAATATGGAAGAATAAATGAAAGTTTTAAAATTTATTTTATCACTATCTATCATAAACTCAGACATCAATGTTTTTTGTCGTTGTTCTTTGATTGCAAGAGTAGGTCAAATCAAACATGTTTTTCAACTTACAGTTACAGCACTAAAATCTTTCTAAGGATTCTGGTAGCTCCATGGAGTGCAACGTTGGGTAGTAGTTCAATCAGAACTTTAGTTCAGTTCTCATAATCCAAGATTGCACATTGTTTGATACAATAACAGAGCCTCTATTAAAATCGGTATAACTAACAGCAAAAAATTGGACTTTTAAACATCATTAAGGGACAGATTGCTATTTTAAAACTCTTGGGGTTTTTTTGGGCCGAAATCAGTAATATCTTTTACGTTTGCTTGCATAATTTAGGGGAAGATAAAAAACCGATTGGAATTGTTAGTTTTATGATGCACCTGGGCTAATCCTTTTCTATACTTATAGGAAACATGTCGTTGACACCAGGTCCAGCACAACTTCATATCTGAATCCGCCACAATTCAAACGATTATCAAACTATCAAATGTGAACATTGTTCGCCAGACTGGGTGCCGACAATAACAAAATCACCGTTTTGTTGACCAAAGACCTATAGCTTCAGCCATCTTTGTTAGTATCCATTACGAATCTCTAGGTGTGATTTTGCCAGGCACGTGCATTTGCTTGAGTTCGATGTTATTTCGACACGCGACTTTGTATGATCAAGTCTAGCGAGCTTGTGGAATACTTAGTTGATCAAATAGACCCTATAGATCATAATCCCGCACACTTCGTAGGAAAATCATATCAGACAATAACAGAGACTACAATAATGGTTCAACATCGTTATTTGCATTTGCAGAGTGAGAGGTGAGGATTTACTATAAATAAACATTTTATGTCAAGGACAAAATTTGCCATGGTAGCAATAACAAAAAGATTAATGATATTGAAGTGGGGTAAACTACGGAACTACGGAATAACAGAGATTGACGTATCTCTTCAGTTTCATGTAGAGACAAGAAAAGCAGGGTTTGCTAAATTCTGGATCTGTTTATAAAGTTTCAAGGAAGTGCGTAAATGCATCAACCAAATGATCCTTTATGTAAAAATGTTCACAATCTCTCATTAATTTACTTTAAATAGATCATCGTCTCCTAAATTTTTTATAATGAGTGACTACCTTATGTTAAAATTAGCTTTAAAAGAACACAAGGTAGTTTTGAACATTCGCAGATCTCATAGCACTTCCGTTGTATGTTTAAACATCACAGGAAAGAATATAGAAAATGCCGACCTTCTTAAAGAAAAATGATGACACAACTTAAAGAGGTAAATATTTGATCTCTTCATAATCAAATATTAAAGTTTCTTCAATAACGTTCTGTACCGCTGCCCTTGTCGGATGTTCTGCAAAAAGAGACAACGAGTAAAAGAAAGGGAAAATTATGAGATACAAGTCATCGGTTATACGTAGCCCATTTTGACGTGTTCTTCGAAAAGCACTAAATAGAGTCGCTCTCTGAAATTTGAGCTTTTACAAGTAAACAATAAAATTCATACCCTTAGCTCACGCAAGAAATGGGGTAATTCCTTTTAAACAATCAAGAGATGACTTGGATAAACATCAAATGAAGTAAACTTCCAGGGGGCGTAACTCGTCGACTTATTTCACGTACCACAGTAACGAAATCCTGGTGACGTAAAAGAATACTTGCCGAGTTAAAGCTTTTCCAATATACTGGTTTTATGAGAATCAGTAAATTTGGGACCAGTCTAGCTCTTTGTTCACTCTAGCTTAGCATTTTCAGGATTCTTAATTTGTTTTTTACGGTTCTGGCACCGTTGTTTTTAACTATTTATTAGTAAGATGTTATTATTTCAAAATAGTGCGCAAAACAGCATCATCGTAAAACAAATGGTCCTCGTCTCATGTATAGTAACCATGAAAGAGTCATGCCTCCATATTTTAGTTTTAGTTTTCTCAGACTTCCGTTCACTTGGCTTCTAATATGTTTAAAATGTTCATCGGATATCAATACTCAGTAACGTATAATTCTGAGAAGTTTAGTAATGCTTTTGAGATAGGAAAAGAGAGTAAGGATATTGATTAATGTTAAAAGAATTATGTTCTCTACACTTTCAAGACTATTATAAAGCCCAACATGCATCGAAAATGAACAGAAATGGATCCAGTATCACTGATGGAGCATTAAGTGCTACTGATGATTTCCTTATGTTACAAAGACAATACAAAAAGTAGAGTTTAAAGAATTGTTTTAACCCATCGCCCAGTTTCCGCAATCAAATCCAGTTTTCTTAATGAAAGCCGGAATAAAATATTGGAGGCCATTGGTTTTTTCTAATTTCACTTTATATGAGGAAAAAACATTCGATGTAATTATGACTGACAATCAAGACAGTCTTTAAAGGACTAGAATCAAGATCTTCAGATTTGAAAAGATTCCAAGGTCTCTGACAGAAATTTGTAGATATCGCAGCACTTCTGACCTTCTGGTTGACATTTCTGGTGTAAATCTATTGCTAGTAGACTGATCATGATAGGCTTTTGCAATCTATTCTACACGAGTAAATCCCCAATAGAACGTCCATTATTTACAGATGCTAGTCACTATTCTCGAAATTGCGCTTCTCAGTCTGATCATAGTGTCCACAGTCCTCTGGATGAAATGCCTTCGTGCTAACTTCACACATCAAAGGTTGTTTCCAGTAGCCAATACGAGAAGTTCTCAGTCTTGACCACTTAGTAGGAAAGAGGAGTAAAGTCTCCAAAAACATGGTACCAATGGCAGTGAGACTAGAACTCACTACTCTTTAATCATGAATCCGAAAACCCGATCCGGGGCTCTAACCGACAACGATTAAGTCATGTATCGGACGTCTCAACGACTCAGCCGTGGTCATTTATACAAATCGCGTAAATTAGAGAGAAGTGGGGTGCTTACACACGCACAGTACATAATGGGCAATTATACAACTTCACTCGCAAATACATGCAGCTACAAACACATAAATAGTCAAGTTGCTTACATGATCAGTTCAGGTCTTACAACAACATTACCAAACTAGTGTTGACAAGCAAATCTTGGATCATTAAGTGTTGATCTCAGACACTCTCTGTATTACAGTATTGATGTTTTAAAGGAGGTAGAGGAAATGCTTTGCAATTATAGTGAAACTGCTTGCTCTGATACTAGGCCTACTTCCGATCGTAAGATACTGTATAATCTCTGCAGAATTAAACAAGACGCTTTACATCAAGCACATGGAATGTTTACAAATTTCATGGCGTTGCTGTACTTCTCTGCTCTTTCCAGTAGACCAGATAGTGTCTGCATTTCAATATTAATCATTTTATAGTCATAAAAATTTGTATTCTGTAAATAACACTGTTTGTGTTATTAAAATAGGGTTCCATATTGCACTCCTTTCATCTTGTAGGATAAAGAGATAGAACATCAATGCTGTACAATTTGCTTTCACGTTGATTCAGATAATCCAAATAAATAAAAACAATTCATATCATTTAGAATTTACCTATTTTTGGGTACTGCTTTAGGATATGTTGTTGCCCATTCGTAGGAAAATTGGTTTGTTTTGAAGTTACCTTCATGAGATTTGTAATAAGTGCATTTGCAAGATATTTTGCCGGTTTACAGATAGGAAGAAAGAACCGCGCTGTCAAAACAGAACGATATGTTTGATGTATCTCTGAGTATCTTTATATTGAAAAGACCAATGTTGTGGAAATTGAATTGTTTCTTAGCTATGAACTACTAGTTTATACGTCATCTCCTTTTTCTACCGTAAGGCCTAAACGATAAGATAAAATTTACATTGATGAACCAAGTTCCATAAAAACACATAGACTAACCGTTTCTTGGGATTACGCGGTTCCGGAAATTAAACAAAATCCGACGACTGATAAAAGGCAAATGGAAACAAGCTGAGAAAATATATCATTTAGCACCAATTTATGAGAGTTTTGTGGCAGTAGATTTAACCGATAAAACATAGATGATTAAAACTTAAGCATTTAGTGAGTTTCTGAAAGTTAAATCGGATTTATTTTTCTAGTTGCACTTAATTTTCTCTTACATCCAATCGTGTCTATTTACTATCGATCAATTCAAAGTTAATTTCATTAAATGCACATAATATGCGACACCTGTGATATAAATAATTAATTAGGACAACTCTGTCTGATTGGAGTTTTCTGATTTGCACACGTGTCCAGTTACGATGACAACCAATTAAGATTTTATCTTGTGTCAAGGACAGTCTAAGTTGATTTTTATGACGTCGCATTAAAACTCTTTGGCAATTGTAAGACCAAGGCGGATGACACAGCATTTCCTTCAAAGTGTAAATTGAGTTTCATGTTAAGTCAGTAGATACTGTGACAAACTGTAAAAGACTCGATTATAATAAACTAAATCGGTTCTATTCTAACGTAATTTTTGCTTGGGGTAAAATATTGAAATTGGATTACAATGGGTCAGTGAGTACTTTGAGGCGGAACTGTGTTAAAAAGAGGTATAAGTTTGTTGTAGGAAAGGAAATGTTTTAGTAATAGTACTTCGAAATATTCATGAATCTGTATAAAGTGGATCCATTCAGATTTGTTGATCAGGGAGATCAATAAAACTCTGCAGGATAAATAATTTTTCATGCTATACTCTGCTGGCGATTACCACTAGTTATTTATTTGATCTTTCAAGATTAGAATGTACAATAATCCACATTTTTCAATTATAACAATCGTCTGTTTCGTCTGTTTCTTTACTTGCTACAGCCTTGAAGCGGCTTAAGGAACCTCTTGACCTATTATCAAACTAGCTAAAAATATAAATGCAGCTTCATGAACATTTTGTGAAGAGCATCCCAGTGGAAAGGTTATGAATCGATGTACCTCAAGCTCTGTCACAGTTTTACTCTCGCAGAGTTTCCTTACCGATGGCTGTACAGTGTCTAACATGTATTTCGTATTAATTTCCCTCAAGAATAACGAAGACTTTAATCTAATTCCCACCCATTTCAATGTACCCCTATTATCCTATTGACTTGTATTCGACCCTATTCCGACTTACCATTTTATTAGTTTGTATCTTTCTCAAATCTAAATCTAAAAAAATATTATCTAAGTCTTTCCCAGAAATAAACTAAATAGAGAAAGTTACGTCAGGTCTGATAATAAATTCCATTGTATAAGTTTTTCACGATAACTGACAATGCTATAAGATATAGTAAACTTTGAGGATGCATTAAATCAAAAGGAACAATAGAAATATTATATAAACACAACATGCAACATTAAAAGTATTAATTGTTTAATGTTGCTTTCTAAGCATTCCTTTTCATATACCAATTTTGCGTCAAGTTCTGCCTGTACTGTATTTTCGTGGTACAGATTGCAGGCATTTGAAACTGGGTTTTTAATAGCACAATAATTTTGAGCTTTTAAAACTTTAAATCCTACCCTAATGTGTTATGCCCTACCTAATCGTAATGCGTTTTATTCTATCCTACCTTATGTTATCATATCCTACCCCATGTAATTAAATCCTACCTCATTGTAATATACCCCATTCCATCCTACCTTATCTTATCTTATCATATCCTATCAAATCTAATTTAATCCTACCTCGTTGTAATATACCATATTCCATCCTACCTTATCTTATC
>JAAAKL020005459.1:0-19281 GCA_010016065.2 Carybdea cf. marsupialis auct. non (Linnaeus, 1758)
TAGAAAATAAGTTTACTGACGCCAAAACTAGTCGATCACAATAAGTGCGAAAACTATTGTGCTGTGGGTACAGTCATGGGTAGGTATATGACCATGGGGAATGACCATGGGGTATGTTCATGCGTTACAAATATTTGGGTATGATTGTTGTTTACATGTGCCTAACGAACAGAGGAGGATATGGGACTCGAAGAGTGTCGATAACTATTTCCTCGGTTACAGTAATGAGGAGAAAGGGTATCGTATATTCAACCCGCGAACAAGAAGTTGACGTCGGAGACGGGCCTGAAGAAGAATTACTAGCTTTTAGGTGTTCAAATCGCAATGTAGAGCCACTAGAAAGATATGGAGAGTGAATAGCAGATGAAGTTCTACCTCACATTTTATTGGCAGAGAATGAGATCGGAGAGGAGCCGAAGATGTACAATAAAGGTATGGAAAGTAAAGAGAGTGAACAGTGGGAGCGTGCTATGGAGAGCGAGTTGAAATCTTTACAACAAAACAAGACGTGGTCGCTGGTTAAACTAGCTGAAGACAAGAGTGCTATAGGATCCAAGTGGGTGTGCCAAGTCAAGTGTAATGCAGATAGTACTCTGAATCTTTTTAAGTCAAGGCTTGTAGCTCTAGGCTATTCGCAACAGTCGGGTGTTGATTGTGTAGAGACATATTCTCCAGTGGCCAGATATAGGCTGATAAGACGTTTTTTAGCAATTGGAAATAATATGGATCTTGAAGTGCACCAAATGGATGTGCAAAATGCATTTTTACATGGAAGATTACAAGAGGACATTTAAATGAAGCAACCAGCCATCCCTCATCAATCTGCTAACAAATAACAAATTAAATTCATCATTCGCTGAGGATGGGTATGTAAAATTATGATGCTTCCAGGCAGACACTCAACCATCTTATGTTTACCAACTTGGTAGAATACGGGTTATCTGTTTTGGCGCAGCTCCTCACTAAAAGGAGAAATGGGGTAGATATCACTGCGCGAGGAGATCCATGGTTATTCGTTAGAACGTTTTAACCCAATATTGCAAAGCTCTTTGAGTATCACCAACCACAGCGTTCCCATTGAATTAAATACGAAATACATAATGATGTAGTGTTATACATGTACAAATAATATCAATGATGAAATAAATGATTGGACATGAATCATTCATAGATACTGCCTTGTCTTTGATATTCTGATATTCAGTTATAGTGGATGTAATTAAAGGATTACTCATCTAGTAAGGGACCGATAGCCGGGAAAGGGTTGAGAAACACTTAAGTCAATTTATCAGTCTTCCTCCCGACCTTATGTTGAGCCTCCCGAGTCGCAATGGTCAATAAACTTAACTTTCCAAGAAGGTAAGCTTTTGCAATTATTTAACTATTAAATCCTGGGTCCATAACCTGTTTAAAATGTGCAGTATATAAGGATATACCATTAAATAACAGGAGAAAACTCCACGTCTTGATACACGAATCTTCTAAGGACAACTACTTGATTACGATAAATGACGCTGGATGACGTACAGGATTGGTGCATGCATTAATATAGTTAGGATCGGTTTAACAGCCTCAATAACTGTTGAAATCAAGTTTAACTTTGTGACAGAGCTCATTTTCATGCTCAACAAATTCATCACTCTTCAATTGTAGTGACCAACAGTAAATAAAAGGCGAATGTACCTACTGGCTGGTTGTTGAACCCCTGACAATGTACCACTCCCCAGAGCAATTTTTCCTTTGCACGAGATCGGTATTTTTACCTGTATCCTTTGCCACGGTGTTGTAATGTCATATGATGGTCGCTCTTACATATTTTGGACTAAACGAAATAGGTCTTTTGCTGAAGGAATTGTACACTAGAAGCCTTATCGTGTATCAATTCTGAAGGTGTTCAAAGATTCATGCGTTGCTGCTCTTCACATCGGTTTCTACACAATTCAAAACAGAGCTGTCATATACGTTTTGTGATCTGCCCTTATACACTCTTATGTTGTAGACAATATTATTGAGTTTGTGTGTGTGTGTGTGTGTTGCCAAAGTTAAGACATAAAACGCGAGTTTATGTTGAACGTATCTGTGATATCCGCTCAAAGAATATGTAGCAAATAGGTATTTACGATAACAAATTGACACTAAGGAGTTCTAGGTAGTGAGAATTGGTAGAAACTACCCAACCGTACTTAGTTCAGCTTGCAGATCTAAGGTACTTCATCACATAATCGTCTGTCATCGAGAGCTCTATATTTTGGTTGACAATACAGACCTATGCTTCTTAACGCCGAATCAAGAATGCCACTGCCTCGATTTATTGCATGAATGACGTATTTCAATGTCTGACGGCAAATCATGAACCTTAGATATTATTATTGATAAATATCATTAACTCAATGATTTGAATAGAAAAGACTGCATTGATATGATATCCTTTGTTCCAAACTGAATGAGAGGAAGTTTGTGTACATCACAACAAGATGTAGTAACTATCAGATTAGTGAAGCTTTTTGTCTATCCTTCTTCATCACGGAGCATTTAACATGGCGTAGACAGGTTCATTTGAGCTGCGTTTCTTTAATAACCAAAACGGTCCTTAGTAAATCCCTGGAGATATCAAATCGCATTGCAGTACAGAGTAAACTTGACGTTGTGGTTTACAATCCCTTTAAACCTTCTGTTAACATTTTGCTTAACTTGATCCAAATTTATTCAGACTTGATAGAACTGCTTTTCACCCGTGGCCCACTGAGAGTATTTCCCGGTACAACAGGGTTTCATGTAAATATTGGTGAGAACGTAAGAAAATCACAGTGGAAAAAAATGGCGATTTCACCATACACGTACGCAAAATGAAGATCATTTCTGATAGTTTGATATTAGTAAAGAGCATTTCTTTGACATTGAAACTGATTTGCATCAAATATAGTGCAGGTAAATTGGTTGTACGTTTTGAATAGTGCAAGTGGCCTGAGGCCTGAGTACTTATATAAATGAAATGGCACCGGTGAAGCAAACAGTGAAACAGAAAATAAGGGTGCTGGTGGTGGTGAGAATTCGGGATCGACTACCCGGATTGTCGACTTTACTATTGAACTATTTAGTGCAATGGTAACATCTTCGATTTCGGAGTGGGAGATCCTGGGTTCGAACCGGGCCAGCACCCCAAGCACTTCATGTTTAATGAGTTCTATACTATGTAGTTCATGACTGCTTGTGTGTCTTCCTAAGTACATATATATGAAAAATGGCACTGATAAAGCTGATAGCGAAACGAAAAATCTCGGTGGTGACTTACCTCTTCAAACATCACATTAACAAAAAGTATAGGTAAAAACGAATTTATATGCTCTATGTC
Source organism: Carybdea cf. marsupialis auct. non (Linnaeus, 1758) (assembly GCA_010016065.2). Taxonomy (NCBI): domain Eukaryota; kingdom Metazoa; phylum Cnidaria; class Cubozoa; order Carybdeida; family Carybdeidae; genus Carybdea; species Carybdea cf. marsupialis auct. non (Linnaeus, 1758). Next base: position 3,353 of record JAAAKL020005459.1, read on the forward strand.
TAATGCTTCTTAGTGTACTTAACGGCAAATAAACTATAAACAAAAATACTTGAATTATAAATGTAAGATAAGCATCTTCCATGGTAACACAAGGAGCATTTTCCCTGTTAGCCGTTTGCCTCCTTTAATTTGGCTTAAAACCGGGACACAACGAGTTAAACCGCGCCTTCATACGGGTTCTCAACAGTGAAGGTATCTGGCTAGTCTGACATAAACCTATTCAGTACAAGTTGGCAATCTGAAGGTTCGAGAGCTTACGGAGGCAATCGTATGAACCCTGTTAGAGGAAACTGTGACTTATGACTTTTTCGTACACCGAGTGCGTATGACAAAACAGTGATGTAGAAACATAGTACATGCAACAAAGAGGATGTTCCTGTGTTATTTGGTGCTCAATGTGCAATGAAAGAGCTGCACATAGAATACAAAGGAGGGTTAATACTCTCGGCTAACAAAATTACGATACAACATTAAGCTTTAGAATTTCAAATAATTAAAAAATTTTAAGATAATCTTGTTACCTGGTGTAAATCAAGCTTCAATCAACACAGTAAAGAAAAACCGTCTGGTTACACAAAGTGCGAGCGACAAAAAATCCTCAGTTGTTCCTGAAAAATACACGAATGAAAGGATAGCAAAGAAACGTAAAATAAACTGGGGTGTTGCAGGGGTCTTGGTGAGCGTCCCCACTATTCACCAAACACATTTTACCAACTCGATTCATAAAACAGCAACTTATTCATAGTAACATTTTTCATTTCAAGGACAACAGAAAATGGAGATCACTAAACTCACCCTGGCAGCCAACAGTGCAAATGATATTGGTATGTCATCACTCTGCGTCACAGCAACCATCTCTTCTACCTTTTCTTGTAACTCTGGCCTTCCTGCGTAAAGTGCAACAATTGGAGCAATCTTCGTGATGGCATCAATCTGAATATCCGTATCTGAACCAGTACAACCCTTGCCTGAGTAGAAAAGGGGCAGCGAACTTCAAAGAGCGCTTGCTGATAACATTTATCAACAGGATGTAGATCTTTATAATGGGCTTTTGCAGTGGAAGAGGGAAACGTCGATATAGTGATAGAAAACTTGACAGAACATATACGATGCGATAAGATTTAGTTGCGATTACGCAGATATAATTGTTGAGTAAATGAGAGTAAAAAATAAACATACATAGAAAACATTGACAGTTATTATGTGCCAGAAATTCAGTAATCAAATACCCGTTTTATGTCAATCTATTCTACATTTCCCCTAACCGTTTACATTAAAATACAAATAATATATGCTGTCGCAAAACAAAAGAAATTTAATTGAATCAACACATTAAAAAAGTAGCTAGGAAAATGTGCAAGATCAAAGAATAAGAAACAAAGCATTACGATTTACTTTCTGTGTCTGGCAGGGTATGGTAGATGAAAAGTCCGCCAAAAGTGCTTGGAGTACGAGATGTTCCCACCGGGAAATGTCCGTAAGAAGTGAACCCATTGCAATATGTATGCGGGTAATATGTCTACCGTGTAAGCGTCAGTTGACGTTAAGGAAATGTCAGTGTGGATTTTACCCTTCGGGGAAGTGTCCTACATAGACCGGTCCGTCAAGGGTGTGTCTTCCTACGAACTGTCAGACCAGATATACATCTTAAGAGAGTGTCTGTTGACAGATTGACAGATAATTAAAAATCAACGTAAGCAACGTATGGCCCCTTTGCGCTGAAAGCACTTTGTTCCTTTCTTTAAAAAGATAGAATGGCAAGAATAGTGACATCTTTTAACAAATATTACTTGTCTTACCAGCCTCATAATTTGACAAGAAATGCTTGATAGAAAAATGCTTCCAGGGGCCTTTGACTGGATATTCCTTTTTAATCTGTGTCTTACAAGTAAACTTGTCGACGACAGCATTGTTGTAAGGTGAATTCGGCCCAAACATTGCATAAGTCTCTTTCTTAAGGTCCTCTTCATCAAAACCTGAGGAATAAAAAATTGTTGTCAGAATGACCTTATGACTTTGTCTGTAAACACTTCATCTTTCAACAAAAATTCGCATTTTCCTCTCCCTTTCCTAAGCCATCATATGTAACGGGAGTTTATTTATAGAAGGTGTGCAGCGATGCAATTTCGTCCTCCGAACCAACTACAAAAGGTTTTAAATGAGCTCCGATCCTCTCCCCACCATGGGTTTCCAGTTGTAAGTGACTTGTGACATGTGTGACAACAATTCTTGACGACAGGGAACGTTAAAGCACGGAATAGAAACCTGGCCTGACGATCGCAATGCTTAATGGATGCCATTACACAATGATCCTCTGCAGCCTCAATATATTGGTCATGCGTCTAGTCGGAAAATGCTGCAAGTTTTGTATGAACTTTTTGCAACAATTTGTAGCCCAATGTGACAACACTGGCCCTACGTACTTGACAGCAACGAAATGTTACTATAGAAAAGGTTTTCAATGTTATGGGCTTAGGAATCATGGAACCAGTATTGATATGAAGATGATGGGAAATCTAATGCAATTTCTTGCGTAATAGAAAATTTTACTGACGTACAAGAGAGTGGGAAATCTTCAAACAAAAGGAATAAAAACATTTAAAATATGTGAACATTAAATCAAAAGGCCCGACAACAGCTGGTTGAATAGTTTCCGCCTTTTGGAAATTCCAGTTTTTATTTACTACAACTTCCTGCGGTGTAAACTCTCATCCACCGGCTCCCCAGGTTGCGGATAGGGAAAACACCTCTTCCTCGGGTCAACTGTGAATAACCAATCAGCAATGCTGGACAAAATCGAGGATTGCCCTTTGGAAAGGCACACTACCTGGAGGCCGGATACAGTGAATATATTGGCAGCAGGGCATAAATAGATGCAAGGCTAGACAAACAAAACATTCCGATACAGTTATGCGAGTGTTTTGCAGGGGATCTGTACAAAATGGATAATGGTAAAGACGCACCTGTTCCAAGTTAGCAGGATACTGCGACTTCGAGAGGAGTAGCGACCCTCGTATGATATTTAGCAATCAAAACCTAAAAGAACCACAACAAAATCTAGGGCTCCTAGGAGTGGCCCAGAGTCCAAACGTACAAGACGTGTGATGATTTACCACAAACTCCGGAAGAACGAAATAAGCTTGATGACAAGACAACGAGGGACAAGTTGTTGAACTGTTGACAGTACAGCAACATAGCTACAATAAACACAGAAACATTACAATCGAGTAGGAAACAAGAGGAACTGTCGTAAACGTTCAGGGAATAACTCATCTCCAGCATTAGCATAATAGATCATATGATTGCAAACAATAACGAGAAAGATGGTGAAGTTATGCACAAAAAGTTGAGGACAGACTGCTTACTACGGAATCGGCATGGCGAATCGATAATAACACAGCTTCAGAAGGCGTGGGTCAATTTAGCAGAAGTAAAAAAATGGAATGACCCACGGTCATATTGAATTATTCACCAGTTGAAGGGAATACAAATGCTACTGATCACTACGGACATCTAACTGCTGCTATTAAAAATCCCACAACACAACATGTCAGAGCTGCTGGGGACTTCAACGCACAGATCGACAAAAGAACAGACTCATTTCCTATCGCGACAAAAGCAGTGAAAACGGTAACCATGCTCCTCGATATAACTCGAGAGACGAGGCCCGACAAAACTAACATCAATGTTCAGATGAAGCAAAGCTATGGGCCATCGTATCAGATATGACTGGTATAAGGTCAAAAGAGTTGATTATATTCTGATGAATAAAACTTGGAAGAATTTTGTACACAACTGTAAAATACATAACACCATGAGCAGTCTTGGATCCGATCACCGCATTGTCTGTGCAAAGTTTATTCTAAAAAAAACAAAACGATAAGCCAAAAAACTAACTATGAACGGTCCTGCTCTAAAATGTGAGTAACTCCAACAGAAATATACACTAAAGATATGTATATGGCACCAAACTATGTGTCCTTGTGTCCTTGCAACGAAAATGCAACACAGACCCATACTCACCTCATCAGAGCAAATTAGAAGACGGCTATATAGCTCCTACTAAAGAAGGCCAAAATAAAAGATCTAAGACTGTCTGATAATGAAAGGGTTAAATTTGCAAGAAAAAAGAAACACTAACAGAAGCTTGGTCCTGCTGTAACAACCCAACGGAAACTAATTGCGAGGAGTTCCAAAGGAACAAAGCTAGTCTTCAAAGACATACGATACAGTCGAAGGAGAAGTGTTGGATAGAATGATAATTGAAGTTGAAGACACGAATGCTGTATCAAAACACCGTGTAAGCTTGAAACTAGTTAACAAAATCACTGGCAAGAAATCAAGAAGCAGTCGATCATCAAGCAAACAGAAAGGTACAACTGGTTTCAAAGTCTCCTCGGCAAAGAAGTAATTGTCGAGAGAGAAATGCGGAGGGCAAGTGGTGACGTCGCAAATAAAAAATATCTAACGTCAAAACTCTGTTAATATTCCTTGGTTCCTCACGGAACCAGCATCATATAATTAGGGTTGTTAGAGAGATGTAAAACTTTGAATGCTGACATCTCGGTGCTGGGAAAGGGTAACACTCTCAATTTTGGCCATTTACGTTCTTACTAAAACGGAAACATACAAATTGAGGGTTTTTTCCATAATATAAACATTTTCAAAATCGTGACGTCACACTTACCCTCCGCATTCGTGAAGTGATAAAGGTGCTACAAAATCTGGGTATCCCTGATAGCACATTTACAATTGAGGAATACAGGAAAAGTAAGGAATTACTAGTGGAAAGTAAAGCCAACCAACAGACGTTTTTAAAAGATGTAATCTTGATGAATTAATGCTAAATTTCACCAACTAGTTGTTAGATGCAGACAAGCCGGATCAATGGTCAGAGAGCGTTCTAGTGACTCTACCACAATTAGGAGACCCAAGAGACACAAATAACTACAGAGGCATAGTCCTATCAACCATCACTGCAAAAGTAACTAACAAGATGTTATTGAACAGAATTCGTCCCAAAACTGATCTGAAGCAGCGTCCTAACTAAAATGGCCAGAGACCAGGAAGATCCACTATTACCAACACCCCTGCACAACGAAGATTAATAGAAGGCGTTCGAAGCAACAACATAAAGGCAGTAATATGTTTTGTCGGGTTCAAAAAGGCGTTCAACACCATTCACCGCGGCAGAATGTTGACCTGAAGTCCTGAAATCCTCCGAAGTCCCTGAAAAACGAGTCGATGCAATTGGTCTTATATGCCAGGTCACGTAAGCACGGGTTGTTACCCACCCATGGCAACACTGACTTCTTTGTAACTCACAAAGGTGTTTCTCAGGGCAACACATCAGCTCCTTATTCATTCGTCATAGTCCTTGATTACACGATGTGGCAAGCATTGGAAGGCAAGGAAGAGGAACTAGGTATGCAGATTACAAAAAGAAGAGGCCGCCGTCAAAGACCTATCACCATTACAGATTTATATTTTGAAAATGACACTGCCCTAATATCTGAGCAAATAAATCAAGCTCGAGAAATGCTCAACCGAGTGGAAAAAGAAAAGAGAAAGTTCGGACTCTATGTAAACGAGAAGAAGACAGAAACCATGCAGTACAATCAAGAAGTTGAAACAACGATTACAGAAAAAATGTTGGAATCATCAAAATTATTGACAATTTCAAATACTTTGGTGGTTGTATGCAAACGACTGAAAAAGATTTTGAAGTAAGGACACCAATGTCATGGTCCGTCTTGTCATAAACTTTAAAAAGTATGCAAATCAAATCTGACTAGAAAATTGGAGCAGGATCGCTTGTAGCAACCGTTAAATCAGAGTTACTGTATGATAGCGTGACATGGACCATCACCAAGGTCTGTAGAACAAACTAGATGGTTGCTTTAAGAATGCTCCGAAAGGCTTTCAATATCACATGGAAAGACATGTTCACAAACAACTTTATTGAAGAACAATCACCTGTGTCACCCAAGGTGGCACAAAGAAGAGTGCTCGTCGCATGGGACTATATGAGACACGACGCGAAAGAAGCTTTAGAACTGGTTCTCTAGCAAATCCCGCAAGGAAGTAGGAAACGGGGCAAAACCCAGTGTCTCCTACATCGACAATCTGATGGAAGATACTGGACTACGTAGCATTAATAAATTGAAGACGGCAATGCAAGATAGGGAAGGATGGAGGAGATGTATTACATTTAGGCGAGCAGAAGCTCGGTCTAAGTGCGTACGTAAGTACTTAGTCGGTTGGACGAATAGCCGGAACCAACATGACTCTCCTTTTCAGCCCCATCAGTTTTCCATCATTACTGGGTTTGACGAATAGCCGGAACCAACATAACTCTCCTTTTCAACCCCCTCAGTTTTCCATCATTACTGGGTTTGACGAATAGCCGGAACCAACATAACACTCCTTTTCAGCCCCCCTCAGTTTTCCATCATTACTGGGTTTGACGAATAGCCGGAACCAACATAACTCTCCCTTTCAGCCCCCTCAGATTTCGATCATTGTTGATAGATGTACGTACTTACATTCGACATCTTCAGACAGTTGATCAAATACATGTCTCTTAAGTAGCCAACGTGGGCGTGTCCATACTTTGGCCGCCCAAGTAAGAGGCCACTTAAGGCTCCCTCTTTGTTGTCTGGTAGACCTCACTTTCGATTCTCCAATGACCGTGGCAGTGTCTCGGGAACGTCTATGAATTTGCCGACTTGTCGTATGCTCTAGACAATAGATGATTAGCACGCCAAGTATCAGAGCCATTCATCTTAGTTTTAAGTCATCTTGGGGTCGTCCACATTGAGGATTTACGCAAGAGTACTGATTCAACCATAAATATGGAAAACTTAATACTTCGCCTTTCGCTCAAGTACATCCCAAGTACACCGAAGCCTCCTCAATCACTGTGTGGCTTTAAAACTTTAATTTGAATGTTTTTCTCTGACGAGGCTATATCAGATCCGAGGTATGTAAAGATCTTATATACAACTAGGCCCTGTATACAGTAAGGATAACAAATTTCAGTGATCTGACTTTTGCTTTTTTGTTCCTGTAAACAGTGTAAAGCATCGCCATTGTATTTATTGTTTCTTCTGGTATTTCACGGGATGTAAAGGAGCCTCTAATTTCTCTCTACGCAACAGTCAAAAGCTTTTCCGAATTCCGTTTTACGATTTAGGGCTTGCGCGCCTTCTAGTAATCTACTCACAGTAAGCATTTCACTGGGTATTGCTTTCCATATTGAATTTCTAAGGCTGAAAATTAACTTCTTCTAGAGGAATTATACATTACTTATGTAAAATAGTAGCTCAAGGGCTGTGGTGATACATTTAGGCATTTCAGATTAATGTCCTTTAGTGACAGCCATATCAATAAAAAATAACAATTCAATGGTGAAATGTTAACAATTCAATGGTGAAATGTTCCAGATGATATATCACCTGGCTGTAGATATTATAAAGATAATTGAGTACGTAAATCGGCTGCTTTCTAACATTTGAATCTATCAGAGCATATTACACAGTGTGCTTTTAGGATAGATCTTGATGGCCTTGCGTATCTGCCATACGTTGGAACTCTTCATAGGATAATCACGGTTCAGTATACCTACGGTTATCTGCACTCAGTTTACAGACGGACGTTCGGATACGTCAAATATCCGGACAAGGGAACGGTTTACTGTCACTGCCCAAAAGAGACGAACGTTTCGTTTTCATAAAAACTATGACGTTACACGTAAGCACTGTCCCGGATCGTCCTCCAGGATTCCACAATGTGTGGCTCTAAGCGTGCAGTGGTATCGCGTTATCCCTGTTTGCATTGGTGTGATTTGCCTTTATGCTCATTTTATTTAAGCGGTTTATTGTTGTTTTCGTGCGCATTTACGATGACTCTATGTACTATTTAAGGTGTGGTATTTAATACAGGTTGTCTCCATTTTGATATTGGCACATTGCCCGAGGCAATCTACGATAACAAGAGTAAGTACCGTACATAGTATATATCTAACATTTCACCCCACGGTATTTCCATGCTTGTCACGTTTACCAGCTAGTTATGTTAGATCTATTTTTACTTGTGGACTTTTATTTGCATACATCTAGGTTGCTGGATATATAGATACACTCTTTACTTTGGTCTACCAGTTCTGGAGGTTTTAAAGTTTTGCATTATTTCTCTAGGTTTGGTTCCGTTCATTATATGATTTTCTGTCTTGGATATGGCTTGTTGGGTTATGACATAGGCTACGTAATCTGATTTGTGTACTCATTATAGCTTTAACGAAATGAGTTCTGCAAAAATTAAGGCGTGAAACGACTGTCTGTTCTTTGTTTACGACGTACTTAAAGAAAAAAGGGGGAGTACAAGTGCCTCACTATTATAACAGGAGTCAATGTCACATTGCATCTTGAGTTATATTGGGTACATTCCAATACCGGCATCAGAAATTTCGTATATAGTTATGAAAGGTGGTAAAGTAGTGTAAGATCGATTTAAACAATGTGATGTGAAGCTATGAATGTGCACTGTAGTAATCAAAGCGTTCAAACTCCTGTCCTGATTGATAATTTTATGATACATTTTCTTTAAATAAACAAACACGTCGACAAGATGGTGCTATTATCAATGTCTACTTTTATCAAATTTTCAGTGGGCCTATGACATGGTCGATATCGTCAGAAAAGTGAAGTTAAGTATATCCTACGGAATCCAAACAGGTTAAACTTTGAGTTTACAGATGCGCAGTTGCGATACGTTAAAAATTCGCACAAGCGAGGATTGAGTGAATTTCCCTTCTCCATAGTAGACGAAAGGTAACCTTATGCCTTAAACGCAAAACAATTCATAATCGAGCAGAAAACGGCAAGGTATATTATTGGAAGGTTAGTTTTAACTTAAAATTTGTTTGAATCAGAAATATCGCCTCAGTTTTCCTTTCTGGTAAGGAAGGTTCTGACAATCAAGATCATATCCTTTACTACTGTGGCATCACAAATCCGACAAAAGTTTTGGGCTCACACAGTGGCGGTTTTAGGGCGGAGGCCGACAGGGCCATGGCCCGAGGCCCCGCACCTCTACGGGTCCCGGTTTTAAATGCTAAGAAGATAGTATGTGTTTAACTGCCCATATTACTCTGGTGGGAGTAAGTGATAACTTGAAACTTTACCCATTGGAGGCAATACAGTATCTCCGGAACTTCTGCAGGACGATAATGCCCGAACTCTATTGCAATACATGACGTCATAGGGCCCCGCAAACCTTTTTCGGCCCAGGGCCCTGCGCCCTCCAAAACCGCCACTGGGCTCACAAAGTTTCAGTCCCATTTCTATTTCGATAATAATACACCAAAACGCACCCTTTGAAATTTGAAAATTTACTAGGACGCTGAATCTATCAAAACTGAGTGTGTTTTCTACAGAACAAGGTTAGTTATTACGGACGATCAAGATAGCGATGTAATGGGGATTTAACGAATCGGTATAATTCTACTCTGGTCGTGAACTGGTGTACTCGAAAAACGTTTTGCGACTTCAATGTTGTCGTGGGGCATTACATACTTGCATTGTTAGTGAATAACATCTTCAATAGCCTTTCACTACAAGAAAACTAAACACTAAACCTTTAAAGGCTGATATGCACTCTACAATCAGCTGAGCCGATTCACGCCGACTTATCTGTCGAGAGGCCTGATTTCACGGTCGTTGAGTTCAGCATGAATCGGGCCGACAAATCGTGAGAGTAGGCTCCACGACACGCTCGACGATTTGGGAGCACAAAACACCAGTTTGGATTTCACCTTTCTCATGAACGGCTTCATCAACACCCTGAATTGGACACCCTACTTGATTAAGTGATAGAAGCAATTATCGAGGTCGAAGGGGCTTTATTCACCCGTAACACACTATAGCCTTTGATGGGAAAACTGCACGGCCGACATGTTAAAACTTTGAAGCACCTCCACTACAACTAAAATGGGCTTTGAATCTGTTGCAATGTCACAGATTTTTAAAAACCGATTCAGCCTTAACGTTTGCAAAACTTTAACGTCCAAAGAGAAGGGACTTACGAAATATAAAATCAGTCTAGTTGCTTTCAAACCAAACAATTTTGATAAGGATGTTGATTGTCCATTTCTGCAACTGTACTGCAACATGATTTGTTTCTGTATAGACGCGTTTGGTAATGGCAAGTTGCGCTTCAACATACAGGTGACGTGAGGGAGGAGTCTAACTGAAGTCTCTCCTCTAGCACGTTTAGGATCAACCTCACAAATGGCAACTATTTATTCGATTCAAAGTTTTAAAAATGTTTAGTTTTGTGTAAATCACGCTCTGGAACTTTTGAATTAAAAGAAAGGAAATAAGTAGATTTATCCTATGCTAGTCCCCAAAGGGTTACGATGGTAGACGTGTTCTAAGGAGTTCGGAGGTCCAAATAAGATAAAAGTTAATAGGTGCGCCCAACCATCGAAAATGCACCAGGAGGTAAGGACTGAATTTTGGACGTTTTAAAGGCCGCATCTGATAAAAATTAGTTTATGCAAGGGTGATTATACAACCAAAAGTAATTCTTTACTTTGAGTTTTCATTTTCATCCCATGTCACCCCATTGACAGCATTGCAGGATTTATACCTTTAAGTAACTTTTTATGATATATAAGTACGAGTATGGAAACTTTAACCTGGGAGCTGTAAGACGTTTTCAGATAACTAAATGAATCATCAACTGTGATGTTCAGGATTAAGGAGATAATGCTGACCATATGGCTGTAGATATTGCAACCTAATCGCCTTGGAAACTGAGACAATCTCTATGTGAAACTAAATTTTAGTCATGACTAACAGCTTTTCTGCAAAAAAGTCTGTATATAAGAAAACCAATATGGAGTCCATGTAGGCCAACCTCATGGCAACATTTGTGATTATACTACATTATTCTATCAATGAATAACAGTATACTCAAGTTGTAAAGCAGGAAAAGGAACGAAAAAAGCCCTGATGCTATTCCTATACATACTGGCCTCAACTCTCCACTAAAACTCAGCAGACTTCTGACACCAGAGAACTTTACAATGGTATCAAGAAAGCCATATATCATGCTCTCGTTAGGGCTACCTCCTTAAAAACCAAAACTAGTAAGAACTGTAATGGACTCAAATAGAACCTGAAAAGGTGGGCAACACAATAATATTTTGAAGAAAGCGTCAAACGTGAAACTACATGTAATGAATGACCTTGAAATCACATCAGAAATCATCAGCATTAAAATAATCGCTCTGAGTCATCTCTATAACTAGCTCAGACTTGGGTGAAAAGGCTACACCACAAGATGAATATTTATTTATCTTACTATTTCAAAAATTGTTTATTTATTTGTTATTTATTTGTTATTTATTAATTTATTATAAATTTATTACTATTCATTTATTATTATTTGTTTTCTGATTTATCATTTTTTTATTTATCTATTTTTATCATTTGTTTATTTATTTAGTAATATTTATTAATCAATATATATGTAGTATTTATATATTATTTTAATATATACATATATATATATATATATTACTTTTCTTTTCTTTTTTGTTATAATCGTTTATTATCTAAGATTACTATATTTATGTCTCATTTATCATTTATACACACTTGCTGTCACCCATTTCATAATAATGTCCTGCACCCTGTGACCTTGATCATATCTCTCTCATCCCTTATTCATCCAACTGCCTTCGTAACTGGAATTCAAATTTTTGTAACGTGATCACCATATACACTAATAACCGACCTCTTAAACTCAGCATTGTAACAACTCTGAAGAAGGCTAGCTTGACTAGCCGAAATATAAGTTTATACGTATAAAATACGTTAAAGTGTTCCAGTGCCATTCTAGACTGATTCTTGTTTTATATCGATTATATTCTAACGTCAGTCTTTGTATCTCTTTGATCCAGAACTGTATCAGGCATGGCTTAGTTGTTTTGGGTCCTTCCCGTTTTATTCATCTAAAAACTTAACCTAAAACTTTATCTAAAACTTAAATCAAAAACTTAAAAACTGCTTAAAACCCTAAACTTTAACTATAAAATCATCAACACCTGAATGTCATAGTAATGCTAAAATCACGACCTAATGTTACACTGAGTAAATAATATGGCATTAAAGTTTTACATGTGTGGAGTAAGATCAACCAAATGATACATAGAAAAGATGAGTTTTAAGCTAATTTCTTAAATGTCAAAAGCTTTGAAATTGATTAAAATTAAAATATCACTAAATGTGCAGTCCAAATTAATGATAATACTAAAATCTCAACCTAATGTTACACTGAGTAAATTATATGGCATTAAAGTTTTACATGTGTGGAGTAAGATCAACCAAATGATACACAGAAAAGATGAGTTTTAAGCTAATTTCTTAAATGTCAAAAGCTTTGAAATTGATTAAAATTAAAACATCACTAAATGTGCAGTCCAAATTAATGATGATACTAAAATCTCAACCTAATGTCACTGAGTAAATATGGCATTAAAGTTTCATGTGTAAGGAGTAAGATTAACCAAATGCTACACAGAAAAGATAAATCTTATATAATTTCTTTAAAGTTGAAATTATGCTGAAATATAAGAGATATATCAAGAAAAGCTCTAGTTCAACAGACTAAACAGATACATTCTTAACCAGCACTTACCCAGATCCTTCCTGAGAAAGCCTTGCTTCTTCATCAAGACTTGAAAAGTAACAGAAAGTCAGAAAATAAACCTTTTGGTACACACTAGTCATATGTATAAGTACATATATGTATATACATATATATATATAGTATATATAGAGACACACATAAACATCTATAAACTATAAAAAAAAATGAACAAACTTTGAATAATGTTTCAATCTATTGTCTGTCTGTCTGTCTGTCATTGGTTTTTCTTCCCATTCTTCCCAATGTCCGAGGGTTGGAAGTTCCGGCATGTCATCCAGGTCTGCTGTACAAATGCCACCAATCCTGATCCATAGCTCGTTCAAGTTTGAAGCTGGTGCATTTCAGATCTTCATTGATGCAGTCTGTCTATCTTTTCTGTGGGCGACCTCTAGGGTAGGAGAACGGGATGACAATGGTCTCAACAGTTTCTAGACCACACAGTTTGGTCCATCCGTTGAAGGTGACCATACAAGCACAATATATTCCACCGCATAGCCTCCTCAACACTAGCTAGACCCAGTCTAGACCTCAATAAATGTAGAGGGTCTCTGTCAGCGACTTTTGAAGCACAGATCCAGTGGATCATAGTGTGATCACTTCAAGCTAATCTGGCTCTATCCTCAGCTGTCACTGGCCATGTCTCACAAGCATGGAGAGGAATACTCCTTATACATGCACAGTAAACATGGCCTCTGTTGTGCAGTGAGATGCCATGATATGTAAGGATGGGGAGAAGCCCTCTAAATTTTTTCCATGCTGATCTTATCCTGGCAGCTATGGCATAATAGCACTCTTCTCTTCTTTTTTTTACAACTACCCTACTATTGTTCCACTGTGATTTGTACTTGTTGAATCTTGCTCCATAATAGAGATACGAAACTCAAGAGAAGAAGTGAAGCCAGTGCAGTCAAGCAAAATTACATATTGCAGGGGGCTTGGCTTACAAATTCCTGTTTACTAATTAGCACTTAGTTCCTCTTAGGCAGCTCAACAATAAAACATGAAAAGAAAACAGCAAATACTGTAGTTTACCTTTGTTCATGAACTGCTAATTCTTTTAGGATCTCATCTAGCTTCAATCTTGCTTTCTCCACACCTTCTTCATTTTCTATCTTTACAGAATCCATGTCCTAATGCCATGAAAAAAAGAAAAGAGCTATGACTAATTTGCAAAACAAAAGATAATCCCTCTCATTTTACAGCACAGTGTAATCATACAATTCCCTAACGCTCATTCTGTTTTGATCCCACACTTTAAAAAAATTACTAAAAATACATTCCCAGCCATACCAAATTCCTCATTCAATGAGGCTGCAAAAAAGAGTACGAGTATGAATAATACATCCATTTTGTTGAGTATCCTGAGGCTTTGAGCAAACTGTGCACACAGAAACATGGTTTGAGAGATCTATGTTTCCATCATCTGCTGCAGGGAAAACTGACCAGAATTAAAAGCCCTCATTTCAATGTGCATTTCTGTTATGATACACTCTCACCCCTGAAGCCACAGGCTCAGTGCATTGAGATGACTTGTGATGTCACAAATAAAGGAAAGCTAACAAAAAACCTTCTAAGACCAGAGCTCTTCTGTGCTTTTCCCTTTTACTTTCCTGAAACTCAAGTATTTCTTCAAACGGCTCAAAAAATCAGCTCAGTACTTTTCTTTGGATTACATCACCTCTTCATGATACAGGGTATTTGTGTATTCTGAACCACACTCCTCTTCAAAACCCTGAACTAGCAGTGCTTCAGACTTTTGGCTCTAAACCTAATTCACCATGTTACTGATCATATGATGCTCTCTTGTGTTATATGATGCACTGATAAACAGTACATCTGCACACAACATGGGGCGTGTGGCCGTGTGGTCTAAAAAACTTGCTTTGAAAGCCACCGACCCAGGTTCGATTCCAGCGCTGGGAAGCTTTGACAACTTCTCTTTACCATAGTCATGGGGCCCACCCAGTCTATGTGAGGGAAATTGGGGAGACAGAAACTCAAGAAGCCTGTCGGATGGATTGTACCTGTGTTTGGATAGCCCAGCCTTGTCACACTGTGTCACGCTGAACATGCTTGAAGGACACGTCAAATGGTACAAGTGACTGTGGTCTACTCAGCCACTTTCACTCTAATTCACAGAATAGGTTGCTCAGCTGATCGAACAGTTGAGCTCTCATACGTCGGTATCGACGGGAGAATCCATCATCACAGCGCTATGAAATCAGGTAACTTTAAATGGAAGAGCAGCGCCATCTTCTTTTCATCGTTAATGTCTAATGGATTGTTATTTGAGTAATGAAGAGGTATTGAAACATTCCAATATAGAAAATATGGAACTGCTATCAGGGCTAGATAGTTTAAAGTGGCCTGGCGTCTTTATCGTATGGAAGATGAGCACCTCTGCGTCCTGGTTCTGGGATCTTGTCCAGTAGTTTAACCGAAGTAACGTTGTAAGGACTGTTGCGAAGATACCCTGAAATTTGGACGTCTTAGACACACTGTAATTGACGGTGCACAACATATAGAGGTGGGAAGAGTTAACTAGAGTTGCATGCGCTAAACACAACAGAAATGGATGAGAAGAATTCAAAAGGCGAAGTGAAAAGAGAAAGTGAAGCCAAATTTGAGCTTGCGGTTTGCGGGACTCAGGCGTTATATAAGCTAGGTAATTTTCATTTTGCTATTACGTAAACGTAAATCGGGCAACACACTTTACCAGAAGTAGAATACTTGACATTATTAGAATGTTCCAATCAGTTCTGTTGGAAGTAAGCTGAGTGTTTTGACTCTTTCAATCTTCTGTCTGTGCATATATATATATATTAGAAAATAAGGGATATTAGCGATCATCAAGTGTGACATAGGGAATTTACTTTAAAGGGTACTTTACTGCGAAAAGTAGCAGAAATGTCGATGATACAATTCCCTTTAAACTGCATGTGGAAATGTGTCTTTTAATCAAGATAAAAACATATCAACATTATGTAGGAAATGAAATGATTATTATCTATTTTTATGCAAGGGGGGGGGGGAACGGCGATTGTTAAACGAAGGAATGTAACGTGTATATATATATAAAAACAAATGAAGATAGATCAATAAAAGTAAAAAAAGAAAAAAGAGAAAAGGTACACATGACCCTCCCACGGCGACTTCAGGGGAGTAAGTCGTCCCCAAAGACATAGTTATTAGGTTATTCGACTATGGTGAAT
>JAAAKL020005460.1:0-19281 GCA_010016065.2 Carybdea cf. marsupialis auct. non (Linnaeus, 1758)
AAATGGCAATGTATGTTCTAAATGCTATCAAGTCCAAATAAAATTCCGCTAAGCCTTTGGTTTTATGCTTTAAAATACGGTTATAATTTTGCTCAGGGGGGGCGGAAAATGATAGAAATTTCTCTCAAGGGGGGCGCCGCCCCCTCGCCCCCCTCAGCTTCGTGACCGTTCATATTCCTGCACAATCTTACAGGTTATTTGACGGTAGAACTAGACTTAAGGTTCTGACAAACAAAGTGGCCAAATAGATGTAACCCATTTTTCACAGAAAATTGCATAAGATAATTTTTCCACTTTAATACGTAAAGTTTCTCATTCGTCATCTTTTAATTGAAGTAAGTAGGTCTTAATGAACCTTTCCAAATCAGATTCGAATTAATAAAATGCTTTAATTTGTCCTGCTCTTGTCTATATGATACAATATTAAACCCCTTAATAAACTTGTGAGTGGCGTATCATGCCCGTGACCACATGAAGAGAGGAGAGTTTAGGACACGTCTCAAAACCACCGGTCCAAAGATTGCAGCCAGGGCGACCATCTCCTCCTATGATATGGTAGTTGCCACCCTTAAATATTTAATTATAGTATTATATTTGATTCCTGAATCACTTGGTAAACCAAAATATATATAATAACCTACTGTATATGCTAATGGACTGCAAACCCTTACTAAATAGATTTGAAGCCATCAGCCCAAATCTTTACTTTCCTTTAGGCTAAATGTAAGTAGATAAAATGAGTTGGAGACTTTAAGAGGTAGCCTCGTCCGATCGGAAAGCAGAGGTTCTGAAATTTAAATCATTATTTGCAAGAGTTTTGCGAACAGCTGATCTGACTCTAGGATTTCCAATTTCAGTCGAAGCAAGGATGAGAGTGAGAAGGTTTGTTACTTCCTTAGCATATGCATGTAACTTCCCTTTCAGGAATTACTGGTTATTCCAACCCTGTAGGCCTTCTACTTTTGTTCTTGCTTAATGGTAGCTTTGTATCACATCCTGTAGTACCCTGAGCAACTCGCCCCTAATGTATTGATCTTCTCCCACTCAAATGTGGCACGAAGTAATCCGTGGATACTTTATTTCTATTACCATGATGTTGCTGTCGTACTGTTTGAGGGATTTATTTTGTTTTCATTTTTTGGTGCTCATGCCATGACAACAAAACAACAGTGACGTAATTACATTGATCCGTATCGAAGCAGCTTAGTTATTGATTCACCAAAGTATTAGCATTGCTGTGCAAAGTAATTTACTGGCTGTTTCTTTATTGCATTTAATGTCTCTTTTTTTACATTCGTTTACAGTCTAGTGTTGAGCCATTTTTCAATGCACCAATAAGTCAAATTATCTCACGTCTGTGTCTTGATTCAAATGAACGCAAGTACTAGCGTCAGATGTCATATGACTTTATTGAATGAAGTGAAGTCGTAAGTCACGAAGTCACGAGTTACGAGTTTCTGTTAACATTAGCTGTTGTATTAGAATGAAACCGAGATAAGATGATAGCCAATCTCCGACAAGAATAGGCTGATTGCTTTAACAGGAGGTATGCTTTGAAAGCAATTTATTCTCCTTTGAAATACATCCGTCATGGTAATAAATAAAGGAAAGACAGAACATCTCCTTCATGAAGACAAGAAATCGCAGTCTTATGGAACAATAAGAGGCTTAAAACTGGTCATCTCTTTTTAAGTGAGAAATTTAAGGCATTCCTCGATGTGGCCATCTCGTGCTGACCCTAACTTAACCCCTCCTCACCCTTTACTCATGCTAATGAATCAGGCAACTGACCATAGTAATGAAGTATTCTTGAACGCTGCCTCGATTTGTGTAGTCATATCTGTATGAATTATCCTAATAAATTTGGAGGCCTCGTAATCCAGATCTTCAGAGGGCTAATTCCTTTAATTAGGTTCACGTATGCTCTCCTAAACCTACTTTACGTATGATATTTGAACCGTGTAGTACTGTTCATCATTTACTAGTTACGATGATTGCCTTAAATCAGAGGCAAGCCTTATCTCTATACTACATACGTTTACCAAACAGATGTCGTTGATATTCATTCCCTTGTGTGGATCTTCTATTTCCCATACCAGAAATTGCCCTCAATTATTTGTGAACTCCATTACTTTATTTACCATAACCACATTATTATAAACATGTATTACCTTATTCTTAAACTCTCTTACTGTGCTCTTTGCTTAACGCACGCACCTGCTGCTAAGAACAAACAATTCATGACAGGAATAAAATTATTGGAACTTGGCTTTCATCTCCATCAAAATAATGCACGTACAAAGAGCTGTGCGATCTTTTAAGGAATGCATATTTAAGACAAAAAAACATAAATTTGTGGAGTAAGAAATGGATTTCAAATGGTCTCAGAGAATTTGAAATGAAATTCTGCTTCGTTGCCTAACTTTCTACGTTACCTTCCTTAGGCACTACAATAGTTAGTAGTAAATTAGGCTATCATATGCATATAATACCACAAACGTCTTGCACCATTAGCATATGTAATTCATCTGATCATCTTTTTATGAACTACAGGCTTCTTTATGTGAGGGATCTTACTGTTTCCGTCGTTATGGCGACAGCTATGTAAATGTATCGACGAAAGGACGAAAAAATAGTATGGCCATCTAGGATTGACAATTTTTCTACAGTCTAAGAATTGTGTATATCATTCCATTTTTCAAGTACCTGTCCTTATTTTACCTCCGGTGACCACTTTCGTGTTTGTTCTTACCATCCACCCAGCCAAACATCCCAATTTGCAGCTTCAGTCATAAGTACGTAAGTTAAACGTCATTAAATACCGAAATATTGAATGACAAAGGATGAAGCAGTAATGATTTTCATGAGACTCCCAGAATACACACACTCCATTGCCGATACTGTTATTACTTAATAAATAGTTCATGCTTTAAAAACTAATTTCTAACAGAGCATGTTCCACCAAGTGATGACTACAGATTTAAAACAGGACCCTCCTGAGGTTCGTGTAGAACTGGGGCAACGTTAAAGTAGCACTACGCATCTCGAGCTGCCAGGCTTGTTTTCTCTCCCCACGGAAAAATTGTAAAACAAAGCATTTGCTTGGTTCTCTTTCGTTTTAAACCAAATGCACAGGACAGTAACTTAGCATTCCAACGGAGAGGAGAGCTACACCCCCCCCCCCCCCCTTTCTCGACCTAATTGTTTTTTCAATCATCTATTTTATAAGATTAAAGGTAACTTTGGTACATTTTTAGAATAATAGAACATTTCTGCAACACGTTTCTCGTTGGTTACAAACCCCAATTTTAGATTGCAAGTAACATATGGATGACTTCCTCAATCGCTCTAGTGGCACGGTCTGGGACCATCCCCGAGTTGAAAAAAATGCTTGCTACCGCCCTGCAGGGAATGTGACGTATTGATGTATAAACTGAGCACGTAATTTCAATCATTATTGATGTACGTTGTTTTGATAAAGGCCTTAAATTACAACGGAGTTGGTTTTTAAATTTATACATTCTCCAACTGATTTAGGTAAACATTTTGGATGCATTTGAGCATAAGGAAGAAAGGTATGGAGTTAAGAAGAAAATGTCATGGTGTTCCCTTCCACCGTATGATCATATGTGTTATTGGATATGCACGTTTAATGTTTGAAATGAAAGAGAACACGCATTAGAAAACCTGTAGCTGTTAATTTTCTTAAAAGAATTTAGCTGTTTACAAGTTTTTAGATTGACGTAGGTACTTACATACCTGTAAACGATAAAACAACTATATCAAGAATATCAAAATGACATTATTGAGCAGAGATAACTTAACATCCGTTGTCAATAAACATGCCAAATCAACAACCAAATACCAGATTAACTACAGAATGACGTCAAAGAATATAGGGATAAGAAAAATCTTGTCTCCTACACTAATTTTATTTGAAGAGGATTAATGTGTAATTATTCTTCTGATCTATTAAATGTGTAGTTCTATTTACACGATCAGCAAAAGATTATGCTCAGTATGAATTCGTATGCATTAGATCGTTGATGATAAGGATCCTTTAAGTGTCCTTGCTATCCGAAGAATGCTCAAAACTGATTGCTAGTCACTACCTTCCGATTATCAGTAATCCAAAACCATAGATGCTTACCGCAGAAGAGATACTTTTTCCATTACTAAATGCAGAATTTTGAAAACTTTTTACATGTTACGGCTTAAATACGTTTTCCCAACTGTATAATCGATGTCTTAAACACAGACGAAAGTAATAGGAAATGACTTAATTTGGAATAGGGATCCTATTAAAAAATCCAAGTCTTTTTGCACTGAAATTTTCAGCCAAGGAAAGGCCTCGAACTTCCAAAAAGGAACATATTAAAGCATAGCTTTGCAAAAGGCTTATGGCATTGACTTGGTCTTTAAAGCCACTTTGGATCCTCTGAGCTGAAGGCATAAGTAACATTTCTCTCTTATGCGACAACTTAACAAGGACCAGAAGCTCTCTCATACGGTTTGGCAACACTTGACAAGAGGAACTGAGATCGATTATTGTCCTTCAATAGAATGGTCATAGCAATAGATGAAAATTGCTCTTTCTTGGAGTGACTCGATCTAAGTGGCTAATTCAGCTTTCCTTCTTATCATTTTCTTTTGCTATCGTCTGTACAATCGTCGAAGACAAGAAAAAGGTGCATGAATAAAACCCTTGATAGAGTGGAAGGTATTGTAGTTGCAGATGTATACTCTGACTATTTAAAAGCGCCCAACAGGGAAATATGATTAAGAGGTGGTAAGATGTAATTGGCAGAAATCTGAGTTGAAATGAAGCTTGGAAATGGAGTACATCATGGATAGGTTTCCTACTGCGAATCAGATTTGTGTTTGCTTCCCCAAGAAACATAGTAACATAGAGTAATTGATGATGATGATGTGATTTTAAAGCCGTGCACTCCTCTTTGCAGGGACTTGTTTAAGCATAGAGCACTTTAAGACCGGATGCCCTTCCTGACGTCACCAATGGCCCGTCCGGGATTTGAAACCTGACCCTCTTGAGCTGAAGGCAGGGAACTTATCCACTAGACCACGGCCGCTCATATTTGTAATAAATTGTAAACGATCGATAAATATCGTTGTGCGAAGGTGGGAACACCAAAACCTAACTGCGAGATGATAATGAACTGATATAGATGGGTGCACCAAATGGTTTTCAGAGTCCTCTAGAGGGCTACAAAGAGACAGAGTGAAGGTTTTAACTGCAGTAGAATGTTCCAGAAAAGGGTGGGATATCTGCTATTGCACTTATCAGGCCTACTTTGCGGAGTTGTATAGAAAAGACTGAAAAGGATGTTAATGACGAAAGCTGGAGTAACGTATGTGAAGCCACAGCAGATATGCTTGGAAGGGAACGTTTATTTCCAAAGCCCAACAAAAAATACCAGATATTGCTGTTTGCCTGAAGAGCGAGAGATTGTGTACCTCGTTGGTCTAACGGTTCTACATGATTACAACTTTACTGTATCACTACCTCGTAAAAATGAACGATACCAAATAACCTTGGCAGTCAACGTGAAGAGTCTGGCTGACGTGCGCACGACAGACTTACTTGCTTATGTCAGGTGTAGAGGCTTAAGAAAGATGTGAGTTGAAGGAATTTAGAAATTAAACAAGCTCTTACCAGTGTGAAGGTTAATTGAAATTCTTCTTTGATAGACCCAGTCCGGGACTGTGACTGGGACTAGTGAAGAAGAATTATTATTGACAAGTGGACGTTCTCATAGTCTAGCAGATGCTGCAGTAAAAGAGATGACGATGGTGGCAACGAGAGCCAGTCAATTGATACGGCGAAGCATAGAGGTGCCTGCAGAAGCGAAGTATAACAGCGAAGTCGATTTTAAGTGATAATAACCGGTTTGTCTAGAAGTTGGAGGGCTACATTTGTAAATGGAGTCGGCTCAGAAGAAAAGTAATAAAAAGAAAAGCCCCAAACGGTGCGCATTCTTTCCTGATGACAGGAAACAGACCATGTAGGCTAGCTGCTGTTTTCATCTATGGCTATAATTTTCGGCGAGGCGCGGCTCAATAAGATTGAGTTTGGTAAGTACTCTATGGGAATCCTTACAGAAAATTACATGCTTTTCTTTTGATTTTAAATGGCCAGATGTTAATAAACTGTACACTGGCTATAAATTTCCACGCTGTTTACCCTTTCCCGTTTCCTACGAGATAGAATTAACCCCTCAGACCATTTTCTTTGTCAAGATGTTGTTCAGTAGGGATACTCCCGAGAGTAAAGACATTGTTTTAAGTACCTCACAGCTTTTCAGTCCTTAGGAACTATAGAGCAAAGAGATTGATTTGATTTAAATCCAAAACAACTATCAGTCATATTCAAATATCAGTTCATGTGCTTGTCTTTCCAGTTAAGACCCTCTGTCATAATCTCGCTTATGGTCTCAGCCTCAGAGAGTGCTCTGGCACCAAATATAATCCGTTCTTTTGTCAAAGCTACAGAAACTGTTTTTCATTATTGCAGAAAGATCTCCGTCATCACGTGAGCTCTCAGGCGATATATAGCTAACAGTTAAATGTTCACGTGGTCTTTTGACTTCAGTTTAATCTCACGTGTTTGAAATTAAATCTCTGTCTTTTTTGAATACAGGACCCTGTGGGCCTTAAGGGCATGTCAACTGAACTGAAATAGTCCTATGCGTGAGTCATAGCTTTACAAATCGCGGATTGATATTAATAGTATCCGGATATTAACTGTTACAAACCCTTCCTATCCTCTTTTGTCCCCCCCCCCCCTCCATATCCCCTTTAGGTTGCGCCAGTAATTTTCACCTGAAACGTAGCCTCCATATCTGATTCCCTAACTTCCATGCATAGAAATAGTATTCTAGACATAAATGATCACGAAGAAAAGAGTGATGTATCTGTAGCATATGAAATGAAAATGAAACAATCACTTAGCCAAAGGAGGAAAAACTAATATGGATTTAACAGGGTCATTTCAAATTCGAAGAGGACAAAAAGACTTAGTAGTTGAAATTATTAACTTCATGTCTACCGCTAAAAATTTCAGATTTATCTTCTATTGTAGGTCATTACTAAAACAAATCTAAGTAATAGCCCCAGAATCTAATATTTTGTAAATATCATTAGCCAGGTCTTAATAGCAGCATCAAAATGGCAGGATGTTTAAATATTATTATTATACGACAAATCAAAAAGGAAACGGTAGTCTGATATCAACTGAGAGTGTAGCAAAAAACACATTAAAGTCTCTCACACCATGGGAACATTCTTTTGCAGAATTTAACAACAGTCAGGCTTCATGACCTTCATTTTTGGTTAGATAATGTCTTATAAGCAATTAAAGATGAAAATAGGGGAAAGAAAGTCGAGAAAAATTTCCTAATTTTTATAAAGTAAAATATTCTCTATACTTGATGGATAAATTGAAAGGTATGGTCAAATGGAAGAGACGAAACAAGAATACAAATTCTTACCAGTTCTTTCTTCACTGTTGTGCTGATATGTTAATGATTGTACTAGTCTAGGTTACATAATGCACCTTAAATGGCAAATTAACTGGTTATAGAAAAGGTAAAGTCTAGAGATTTCGTAGTCTTTTACATGCCTTTTCAGTATTATCAATGGCGTAAGAGGCGTAAGCTCAGAGAAAAGCGGCACTAAGTTTTTTATGGCAGGTTGCGGTTACAAGAAGCGGCCTCACGCTGATTTTCATTCGTTATCCTGTCTAGTTAAATATATATTAAAATCCAATAAAAGTCAATTTGAAAAATATCTACTCTAACTCTTTATAATATCTACTGTAATTTTTTCAATCAAACAAGTTGTTAACACTAGGAAGTGTCTCAACTGTGGGATTTGATGCTTTCCTTGAAAATGAATTTGATTGTCCAACAATATCTCTTTATCAATTCAGCTCAAGCTTATCGGAAAGATACGTCTTGTTTTCCGCTAATTTACTCTTAAATTGCTTACAAATTGCAAATTATGCATTTATTCATGCTGGCACTAATTTTGAAGTCTCTCATTCAGATACCCCTGATAAGGAATGGGCCCGATATAGAAACTACCATAAATAAGCAAAAGGTTTGTTGGTGATGCAAAACAATACAACTGCACAAAGTGCCAAAATCATTCTAGTAGTGCACAGTTTTTTTCGTGTGACACTTCTCAGAGTACAAAATCGTGAAAATTGGAATAGAGAAGAAATCAATAAAACTTATAACAAGTTGTGTTTTGAAAGTAGCCTATCAGAAGAAGCTTTTCAGTACTAAAATGTTTTTTCTTTATTATGAATAAACAGTAAAGCAACGAAAGAAGCTAACTAACAGATTAATGGTAGATATGCAACGCGTGGCATTACTTCGCCATCCACCTTTCACATATCCTTAAAAGTAGCAAGAATCAAACCTCTAATTGGGTTAAATAAGCAGTTTGCAAATTTTGACATCTCTTGATCTTTTTGGTTGTCATTTAAAAGACACGGGTTCGAATCTCGTTGGTGACATACTTTTTTTTCCTCTAGCATCTATTCAAATAGATCTTTCAAAGTTATAAAACAAGACATTTTATAACTAGCTTTCGATCTTTATTGCTTTTTGTGAAGCACACAACAGATTTTCTTGATGCTGTCGATCAATAATAGTATTTTGGTCAATCATTTACTGCCCCTTTCTTGTTACTGTTATTTTGGCTTATATAGAGAATATGTTAATGATGGCAATGATGATATCCCTGAATACTTTCACGTTTATTTAGCAAACCTCCTGCTCACTGGCGTTATTACGATATCGGCGTGAATAACAGTTTAACCACAAAAAAGGGTGCTGGATTGAGCTCTAAAACGCTAAGATTTAGGAATGAAAATTTTCCCAGTCTCTATGTTGTTTAATATTAGACCTGAGCTAGCCTGTTTAACATGCCTTCAGGGCCTGAGGTTCATAATCAGGCTTTGGGAGGACATTATTTAGCTAGACGAAAAACTGCTCCAATTCAGAAGCATAAAGGCAAATGACTACAACACACCATTATTTAGCCAAGGATTATTATGTACTGTTTCACTTCCTCACCATCAACCTTCCGGCAGCAGTTTCACCTTAGCTATTTGTCACTTCTTTTGGGAATGCCAGTAGGTGGTACTTGTGTAACAAATTGCTACATAGCCAAGTTGGAACAGTACACAAAAAGTGGCATATATTGTGTTTGGCTAAGGCACCCAATCAGAGGAATGTCAAATACAAGATAGATGCTCTCATCATTTAGACCGTGCTGCCTACTATAACTCTTACATCCGTTTTAGTGTGTGATTATCTCCAATGGTTGAATTTTGTCATGTTGTCCCCTGTGTTTTTGCAAGATTTCAATGTACGTTCTTAGACGGATGCACCTCTTCATCGTCCATGGCTTTTACATATTTGGAAACGCAGATTAGGAAGGGTTTCATGGCGATTTTAGAGCGATTGTAAATTTTCTTGATGTCGCTTGTCTCATCTGCAATCGTCACACTCGCGCTATCATAGATATGAATAAGTGAGCCTATGTAGATATATACAAATCACGCAAATCAGAAGACAGCCGTTGCTATCCCTTATAATGCGCCTTTCAAATTGTCTAGTAAAGTCTAGAGAAAGTTCTATCCAGTAGCGTTGAACCTATATCTTCTCTCTAGATTATGGCCCTAAGTACTATCATGGACTCAGACCCTTAAGCACCAGTTGTAAGTGGGAGTCTATGACGTAATTGCTACGCGGCACGAGCTACGAATTTATCGATAGATAAGATCCATCAAATAAAATATTTCCGTACATTAAAGGGATAAAATACAAAAAAGGCGTAGCAATAGTCTTTCGATAGCTTTAGGCAGCTACCATATGATAACAATTTCTTTATAATGACAATCGATTTTTCTAACATTGGTGATATGATACCAATTTCAATAGGATCTTTGCTGGCATAGCTCCCGATGAGAACCTAAAATTTAGGTTCTTATGAATAGTCATATGAAAACAACGGTTTTAAAATATAAAATACAAAGACTCTTATTATTCCTTCAAAAATTCCAACATAGTTATTAAGAAACAGTAACTTCCAAAACCTAAATGATTCCTAACTGCAGAGTCTAATTACTTCCTATTATTATGCATGAGGTGCAATAAAGCGAATTCTTTAAAGTTGAGTAGACCAGTAAGAAGACATCACTGACACTTCTATTTTTAAGTATAGGTTTGATTTAATAGGAGACTTTAAGAGTACTATTAATTTGAAAGATGGCAAATCTTTATGTAGACATAGATCAATGACCAATTAATCAGGGTTGTCCGTCCGCAACCTTAGTTTAGTTAACTAGAGATTCAAAACACTTCCACCAAAATTCATGCGATGAAAGGTCACCTAACACGAAAGATTGATCTTTAACTGAAGTATTTTAAACTGAATTTGTTTAAACGCTTGTAGCATTAATTAGCAACTAATATAGTGAGTCTTCTGCAGACAGGTTTTTTTTCAAAGTTCAGCAAAAATGGGACCGCAACATTGATTTAATTACGCAAATCTTCACAAAACGCATTTCACCCTCGACATACGCAATTTATGAAACAAATGGAAAAGTTGTTACTAAAACATAGGGAGATAATTATATTTAAATGTTATTGTTTCCTCACATTCGGCAATAAATACCTCACGGAAAATTTCTTCATTTGAAAACACTGGGTCAAACCTCTTTTAGTATTGTCTTATGAGAAGTAATTATTCAACTAAGGTACCAATTTTTGCATGTTTAGTTTACATAAAAATTATAACTGCGAATTTTCAAATATCTAGGCCCCGAAATTTAATCTACAATAGTTTAGCTAACAACTGACCTATCTACGGATTTTATTTCCTTTGCACAGAGTCTTTGGCAATGTTTAAGAAACGGAAGGTCTCAAATTGTCTGTCTATGTCTAGTTAGGCATGGGGTGTATTATGCTATAGATATGCTTTTTCACTTGATATACTATATGTATATATACTGTTCCATAAGAAATCTGTACAACATGGGACAACTAATGAAAAGTATCGTGGAAATGAATAAATAATCTTATAAGTTTATTGTATAGCAGATATTGATAAACAGATTGATTTAAGCCCGATGTGGCGTTCATTTTCGTTTTGAACTTCAGTTGTTCGTTTCCCTATTACTCACAATACTTGGACCAACTGGAACAAGAATATATTTTACTTTGGAATTCTTTATGACTCGCGTTAATGTAGCACTACGACCAGGTTGTTCCCCGAAACCGGGTATTCTGGGAGCAATGCCCTCTGCAACTTTTTTCTTTATGTATAAGCAGCAGTTATGTTGGCCACAGTGAACACCCATAACTTTAAACCTGGCCCCTTTATTATAGAAACTGTAGCACGGGTCTTGATGAAGTTGCAAATGAAATTGTAGTAGAGGCTCAGTATGTTTAAGTACCTCTTCTGACTTTCATATTGCACTACGTTCTGAAATAAATTATCATACCTTGCCCAAATTATAAGGAACTCCTTTCACCATTTAATAATTTTTGAGACGGCGACTTTCTACCATGAAGTCACATCGTCTCAATAACGATTTTAAGGGGTGACAGAGTTGAAGATTCACCCCAACACGTAGACCGGCTTTGGTCGTAACCACAACTTTACTGTTTAACTTTATGTACCATGCTGTTACACGAGCAGTAACAAAACGATTTTGACCCGATAATTAATACGATTGCAGTTCAACAGGCTTAAACATACCTTTGTACTCCTTTTAAACAGTATGACAGTTTGTCAAAACAAGGGGGAGATAAATCAGTTGTGGCAGTTATCGCCTTTGACAACTCCTGGTTCTACCACGGTATCTCTGACATTCTACTTTGGAAAAGCTCTATTCTCTACAAATAATACGAAAAACAGTATTTTGGTCCTTCTAAAATTTTTACATGAGTTATTTAACAATTCATATAGATATTTGTTCATTTCTTTTTCAATTTCATAATATCTAAAATTAAGTATTTGTTAATCATAAATGCTATGGTTTCATAGATACAGGAAATATTCTCACTTTGATCTTTATACAACAACCTAATTGTAATTTTGATTGATGCTATGATCCGTTTGAAGGCAACCATAACCGATACTGTGACATTTGCAATATCAGTAATTCCCATGAGTTTCGTTTTCGTAGCTTGGCATTCGAAAGAAAGAACTGGGTAGTCAAAATATCGAAAGACACACTGACATGTTTTGAGGTCATTGTACATCTAACTTCAGTTCCTTGTGAAGTTCTGTGTGAAGTTTCGGTTCTCAAATCCTACTTTTAATTTAAAAAATGCTCTCGTAATTATAGGCAAACCCGTATACAAAATTATAGAGAAAATGGAAAAGTGGTGTTTTATTATACATGTGCATTCCATCCCACTCCGAACCTTAGATAATAATAACACTGTGTACGAATTCTTACAAGTCCTCTGGCTTCGAGGCCCTTCGGAAGAAAGAGTTCCTCAAGGCACTAAGTGTAAACTGGTAGGAAGTCGTCTGCTCTTACTTGCATTAGAATGTTTAAGGGAGGAACTATTTACTTCCTTGTAGGCATTACCACCAATGCTGCAAAATGTTAGTTATCAATTTCTCCATATAGTTTTCTGTAACACGTTTTCAGTAGCTGATGAAGGAGGATTAAGATTTATACGGGTAATATGATCAGTGAAGACAAGATGATTTTGTGCTTTGATCTCAACGCTTATGTTAACAAAAATCACTCGAAACAAGGTCGTATTTACGATCTGAGTAACAAAGC
This sequence comes from Carybdea cf. marsupialis auct. non (Linnaeus, 1758), assembly GCA_010016065.2. Classification (NCBI taxonomy): domain Eukaryota; kingdom Metazoa; phylum Cnidaria; class Cubozoa; order Carybdeida; family Carybdeidae; genus Carybdea; species Carybdea cf. marsupialis auct. non (Linnaeus, 1758). The sequence goes on from JAAAKL020005460.1 coordinate 12,836, forward strand.
ATCACAATATCTTGATCTTTGAGTATGTTGTGTTGGTATGTAAGTGCCAAACTAACCCAATAAATAGTATCTTGCCAGATCTCCTGGCTAACGCAGAAGAACATTAACACTATAAATAGTATGTGATGCGCATACTATTGTCTGCTGTTCTTTGCCTTCAGTGGGACATCTAAATGTTAAGCAAAAAATACCCGTGCTGCGTCAATTAACGGTTCAATCTTGAATTCTTTTATCAATATAAAAGTTTGTTTTTGTGTATCTAGAAGTGAACATGCAAAGGAACATATGCCCCGCTTCACTGAGTTACTGACTTGAATACGTAACCATGGCCTGTTGCCAGACTTAGATTGTGGTAAGGTGTTGCCTGATATTACTTGCACTTTAATAAAATTATGATGCTGTCCTAATAGAGCCTCAGTGTGAAATTTGTTCGGTCTGTTCTTACCTAATATTTCAAACTTAAAGGTACGTTGTATTTGTCTACTAACTGCTACATCAGTTTACAAACCACTACGTCTTCAGCCCATACATTCAGTACCTTCCCTCAACAATTATGATAGTTTATACGTAAGTACAGTTATTTTACCAGAGTCATTTTTTATATTAGCACATCTTGATGAGGTGTTAAAGTTCTCGAAATGGTGCATGACATAGTGGACTTTGATCTTGCAAAAATTCAATTCATCAGGCATGAAAAAATAATCCATGGCGTTGAACAACTCGTATAAGTTTTGCCCTTTTTTTATAAAAAAATATAGGTGTTACATACATTATTATAAAGAGAATGCACAGCACGTTGTGATCATTATAGGCTAGAAACAAAATCGCTCTTTCAATTGTTTAGTGTGAATGTAATTACGTAACAGGATATGAGTTAAAAAAGATGATTCAAAATAAATATTTGTAAGTATATATCAATCAGCTATATAGGGCCATCTTCGAAAATAGAATGCTACTGAAATGTTCAAAATTCGAGTGACAAACCAAATTCTACTACTCTAAGATGCTGCCCTGATTAGCAAGCTACAAAACAAAATCAACACTGTTAATTTAACACAAGCATCACAAAAGCCAAAATCAACATACCTTTTAATGCCTTAGAGGGAGAATACGTTCTTAAACCTCATTTTCCATTGGTGGCTGACAGTTTTGATCTAAAAAAATGATACTATGTAAATAAAGCCATAGGTAAGCGTTGATAGTACCCTCAAATATGACATGGTATCATGATTTCACTTCGATTCGAAAAGTTGATACCAACTTTAGAATGCTATTCTCTATATGCATATCCGTGAGCGCAGCATACCTACTCTACACCATATTGCATTGTAGATATGCAAGAGATAGAAATAGTACAAGCATCATCTTTGAATCCCGAACAGATGTTTTCCTAACTGATCGAGAAGTGATCATAACTGCTTAGCAACAAAGTCCATTTGTTACATTTATTAATGGCCATGTGATGATATGCACACTGTGGGAACTACATCTCCAATTCCAATATGCATATTCGAATAGGCTGCTTAGTTACATTGTTTCTCCGTTTGCCGACATACATAGTAAGTTGTTATCAAACGTACTCTGTACATTTTACTCTTTCAACGCCGGTCGAACTTGTGTCGCAAGAATTCAAAATGGTATGTCCTATCTAAAAGTTTCTATAGGCAGTAAAGTCGTAACTATGAAGCTTCTAATCCTGTCGGTTAGCAACGAACGATTGAATGACCAAGTTTCAGTTGCATAGGAAACAAGTGGGGGGGAGGGGGACTTGTGGGGGCTGACATCTAGCGACTGCCCAAGCTCTTCTTATGGTTGGCTCAAAGCTTTCATTTTCCACTTGGAACATTCAAATATCCTCGGACAACGCAAATTCTGCATCAAGTTTCAGTGCACTCTGGCTACCTCATGTCAACAGTGGAAGGTCAATTTTAGACAAACTGACTATTTAGTAGAAAGTTGGGGCTGCAGTCTCACGTGCCAACCCAAAGATGGCATCACATTTAGTAGGGGATGATCTTTAACTACTTAGAGATAAATAAGTATAGGTTGATACTTGAAATTATAATACAACTGTAACGTGTAGAAGGCTGCGGGTAGGGCGTCCAACGTTCCACGATGCAGTCATAAGAAATGGCATTGGGTAGGCCGGAGAAAAAGGAGGAATAACCTAAGAGGTTAATGGCTTGTCTTTTAGTTGAAGTTTGTACCGTCAAAATTAATCCAACCCAATCAGCAGAAGAGCAGAGAATGTAAAGTAAAGGTGAAATATCAAAAAAACTGATTATTGCTGTCGAAGTGTTACTTGAATTTTGGACCTAGTTATGTGTATAATGGCTATATAATACAAGCAAGACTGCATCTGTAGATCATAAACTGCCCATTTAATTTCCTTCAAATATTCAACAACTTATACTTTAGGCTACGTAGACGTATACGATGTGTTATGTGTTAGCTTACATGATTTCTTTCAATTTTGCGCTTTCTTCTAGAATGTTGAAGTAGCTGAAAAAGAACTGATTAAATCATAAAGTGTTGCCAGTAATAAATAGGCCCAATAAATGTGAATCTTGATGATTCTGACCTACGTATTTTTCTACATGATGTACAAAACAAGCCTCTTATCGAAAGTCGATCTTAAGAAATATAGTTATGGATGTAAGACATGATGATATTTATACTGCATAACCTGGCTTATTTCAAATACACGCCCCCTTCCCTCCCCTCTGATTAGATATATTTTAATGTATTTTTTTTTGCATCTGATGTTTATCTTCATGTGTGCATGTATGTATTACATGTTGATTGTTATTGGAGTTGGGCGTTCTCCACTGATGGAGCCGATGACGTTTACTAATCCCAGAACACCTTGTTATGACGCAGATCAGCAGCCAACTGGATTGTAGATCTAGTCCAAGCAATTGAATAATCAGACATTACAGACCTCCGAGGAAACAGGGATCGAACTCCAACAAGTTTGATATCCATTTCCACGGAGGTCCGCAGTCTTACAACATAAATCAACTGAGCCTGAGAATGAGAGATGTATCTCTCAAACGTAGCTCAGAAAAGACTACGATTAGCGACGTATTCTTCTCGTAAATCCTGGCACTGAACACAACTTTTCATTCAGAAATTCATTTAATGTTTGGACATTTTTTATTCAAATTCGTTCCCCTCTCTGACACCATCTGTATTTCAACTGATTTACCATTTTTGAGTTGTGCAAAACTTTTAAGTCACGATCGTAAATGCCACGAAAATACCAAGATTAACGTTTTATTATATAGTATTATTTGATGTGGTTAATTACATATTTCTAATGTTTATATGAAATTATTTACTGTTATGCTTGTACGGTGAATGAAGATTTGGTTTGCTAACTTGCAACAGCAAACCTTTAGGCATCAATACGGACATGGTCATGCGGACTCAGTTGATTAGTAGGCATAAATAGTCATATATGCTCTCAAAACAAACAATTGTCTATATATACTGTAGAGTAGACTAATTTAGCTCAAATACACTGTATACAAATACTACTACAACATATGTAGCTGTTAAAGGATGTAAACCTTACGTTATAAACAGCAATTTAAAAGACTGTGGCAATGCGACATAAAATACCCCAGTAAATGAAAGCCATTCAATTATAACTAGTGATTGACTAGCAATACCGAGTGCAAGCTGCGAGTGCGTAGGTAACGGGTTCAAATCCCGTTGCATAACTTAACTATGAAAACATAATACCTTACCTGCATGAACCCTCCTTGTTAAATACATATGATGCAATTTTTAGCTATACGATGATTAGTTTTTAAAGTTCATGATTTGACTTCATGCTGTTATTTCTTCGTTTCCTTTCTTCAGATATAGACGAGACATCTGTTGATATTGATCTTTAAAGTGACTATGTATGGATTGCGCAAATCTAAAAACTTGATGACCGTTAGATTGTGACATTACGTAACATTATGCCGCTATATGTTCTGCATCTCTTTGTACACTTAAGAAGTGATAATACAGTACCTTTCTGACCCATCGATGACCAAATTAGAAAGTAGTTTTACTTGCTCTATAGTGCTTCAGATATGATCCATTCCAAATCTTTTTGCTCTATTTAATGCAAGTACTTCATTTTATTTGACTAAACATTTGCCCAACTCTCATATGAGTTTCTTCTAGTTTATTCCTAGAGAAACGCGCTACTGATTATTGTTAAAATTATAGCTAACTGCTAGGGGCAACTAACCAACAAAAGCCGGCTTCTCGGAGAAAGCCCTTATCTACTAAACCGATTCTGGAAAAAATCTGATTGTGGCTGGATTTGAAACCAAGAAACTGGCGTTTCTGGGAGAGATATTTATCAACTAGATTGCTCTACCATGTTCACGAAGCCTATTTTAATTGCCATCGTGTCCTAAAACAGTGGCAAAGTGTAAACAGGTGTTTTTTCTGCATTAAATATAAATATATGTAAATATGTACCTGTTGGCAATCATGTTGCCTTTAACAGTTGTACATTTATCCTGCTACATTAAATAATTGATCTCTTATTTATTCTAGATCTGACTAAATGTACTTCCTTTAGTGCAGAGGGAAGGAAATAAATTGTCGATTGACAATAAAAATACATGGACGAAAAAGGTTTTTCCTCATACTTAATGAAAATAAAACAGCTAACTATGACAATAATTATTAGTTACTCACAACAAGGACAATGTGTCATGAAGAGGCCAAAAAGAAGCAGACAGAGTCAGTTGCCCGTATCTAATAAGCGCTCCCTTGAACTTGGTGTTTCAGGATAAAATTCGAAGATTCGCTATGAATGCTAAATATTTCCAGCCATCTCATCTTGTTGGTATTTTTTCTACTGTAATTCTGTAGAAAGGAGAAACAGCTGGCACATAAATGGCTTTCTGGAGTTGTAGCGGATCCAATATATCTGTTTTCTTTACCTATACTAGGAGTAGTCCTATCAACATACAGGTTGACAATTTATTCACAATCATGATGATAATAGAATTTATGCTCATCTAAAAAACGAATTATATAAAAGTGTAAAATTCTACTGATCTAAAAATTTATAAAAACCTTAAAATCATTCAATGTAAAATCAAATGTTTACACATGGGTCATGAAAAATGCACCAACCTGATATAGGAACATGTGATCACTCCTGAATTTGTAAACAGCTAAAATAAAAAGCTAGAATTTTAGAATACATAGTGACATAGTTTTGCCAAATTATACAATTGTAGAAATTTTTTGCCAAGATGTACTTGGATAGAATTCAGGTTTCAAGACATTCTAGGAAGCTATTACTAGTAACGGTACTTTCCTAGAAATCCCTTTGTGAGAGTAGATACTAGTAACCTCACCCTAACCCTAACCCTAAATTGGCTAAATTGGCTTTTCTAGCAAAGTATAATTTTGAATTTTGCATTCTACATATTTTCATCTCAAGTCATTTGATTCTAGAATAGTACATTTGTGGTCAAAAAATCATTGTAGGATAGAACATGTACAAATATTCTACGACAGACAGGACTCTAACGTTAGGATAGTACGTGTACAAATATTCTAGGACAGACAGGACTCCAATTTTAGGATTGTACATGTAGAAATACAGACAGGACTCTAATTTTCTCGCATTTTACGCGTCTCCCTTTGAGGGCTAATATTTCTTACCACCAAAAGATGATATTTCTGAAACACTATTAAATCTCAAGAGGATAACAACGGTTCGTTTTAACACCCTCGACTCTTATGCCTATCAGTACTTGGTATTTCTGAATATACTCAGGAATTTTTTTGAATTATTTTTATGAGGAACTATCAATATGACCATATTTTCATAATGCCGAAATTAAACTTCCTCATCTTAATCTAGAAAATGTGTCATTTTACTTTAGCCAAATAAAACGGCAGTAAGACCAGTCCACAAAATGTTACATTAAGAAAATAACAGTAACTATAATTGAACTCTCCCAAGACTTTAATTTCATTTTGTATGAAAACCAAAACCAACCATAAAACGGTTGATAACTTCAAATCTCTCTTTCCTCTTCTTAAAATGATGGTATTTGTAATGTTTGTCATTCAAAACATCATGAAATTTTTTGCATTCATTTAATTTTGTGATTTTGTTGACAATTGATTTTGTAGACACATGTTTACCTACTTTGAAAATACACTCTTTTTTTATAAGCATAATGGTAAATTGGGCTTAAGCTCAATATGCTTAAGATTTTCCCAATTTGAACTTGAAATTATGCTTGAAGCATGCTTAATTTCAAAACTCATCTCATGGTCTGATATTGCGTTTGATATGAACACTGCAATGATCTCTTTTAAATGTTTGAACTTGAACATTCGATTGGGTTTAACATGAACACTGCAATGGTCTCTTTAAAATTCGAATCTTCGAATGTTATAAAGCATATTAA